>NW_021011495.1:259350-348284 GCF_003987935.1 Bombyx mandarina
AATCCTGTAAAGTAGATTGATTTTAACCTTTTCGATAATTTTCAACAACGCCCAAGCTACTAAAAAATCCACTAACCATTAAAAGCCATTTTTGATAACTAAGACAGGGGTCCAAATTACGAGAATTCGTGGAAAATCCTCTAAGCTAGCTACACTGCTTTTTGTTTGTAAAATGTGCGAGAGGGACACCACCACTTAATAATCATTCTTTTTTCAGACCGTTTTTCCTTACATCTTTTGCTATTTAAAAATAAACTTTAAGCCATAGAGATAAAGTATATTTTTAGTTTTTATGTCAAACCAAGTAAGCACTCCAGTTAAAATAGTAACTCCATGGTTGCAATATATTAAGTGTATAATCTATGGTTGCAACTGTAAGTTGGTATCTGCTATACTGGTTACTGTTTAAAAGGGGACGTACAGTAAAACAGTACAGTATACTGTCTTCTAGAGGCAGCCGTTTTGTTTTGCGTTATTTTCACTTCAACGTGAAATTGTTTTTTAAATTTAATTATATTTAAAAAATAGTTATCCAAGTTATTCTGAGTTGGATTAATCGCATCATAAAACTAATGATTCTTTTTGGTAAAAGATATTATTGATTTTCAGGCAATTTAATATATCATAACATAATTGCACGGGCAATAATAATAAAAAGCCGAAATCTCGAAATGAAATGAAAACACCAGTGTTCACAGTAGGAAAATGGCAACGACTTATGACCTTATATATTTCCTTTGGATATTTTGACTGTATACCTACTGTCAGTCCTTAACGGAACGAATTTCTTCCCTGTAAGAACACTGAACAGTGCTCGCAGTGCAAATCGGAACGTAGCCACGTAAAAAAGGTGCTATTTTTTTTTATTTCTTAGATGGTTGGACGGGTTCACAGCCCACCTAGTGTCAAGTGGTTACTGGAGCCCATAGACGTCTACAACGTAAATGCGTCACACACCTTGAGATATAGGTTCTAAGGTCTCAGTATAGTAACGGCAGCCCCACCCTTCAAACCGAAACGCATTATTGCTTCACGGCAGAAATAGGCGAGGGGGTGGTACCTACTTGTGCGGACTTACAAGAGATCCTACCACTAGTAATTACGCAATTATAATTTGCGGGTTTGATTTTTATTACCCAATGTTATTCCTTCACCGTGGAAATCAATCGTGAACATTTGTTAAGTACGTATTTCATTAGAAAAATTGGTACTCGTCATGGCGTCGGCGGGATTCGAACACTGTTGCATCGCTCGGTACCAATACACCGGACCGGATCTTATCCTTTAGGCCACGACGACTTTTTCAAAAAGTTCACGGCACTCTCAGTAGGTAAAATAACCACCAGTTTACTGACACTTTATGTCATCCGAGCTCATCTCGTTTTATTTAATTTCATCCCACTTAGTCTCAAATAAACTCAACTTCATTCCATTTTGCTAAATATTTTAATTATAAAACTGTATAAATAATAGCTTAGGCTGCATGGTGTGATACCTTCGCTTTGCCTGTTAGACGAATAAAACTTGATCATGACATTTGACAACATTGACAACAATAACAAAACAATTGTTAAAAACATGATAAATATGTAAATATTAAGTTACTTATTGATCATTTAATTACCTCCACCTTAATGCTTAAGATTAGAAACGTGATAAGGAGAAGGTGCTTATTTAGTGTAAGATATTTTAGGCCATATCAAAACTCATGTAATCGGTCTTATATCCCCACCACAGTTTTATCACGTATTGATATTTTTTCAAACCATTCAAAGATAAAATTGCCTTTCATTATATCATCGAACATGGCAGCGACGTGGTCTATGGGCCCTGGCACTCTTGAAGTGCCGCTATCTTTGTTCGCAACAAACCGAGAAAGATTAGCAAATAAACTCAAAAGTGGACAAATAGTGGTTTTGCAAGGAGGTGAAGATGTGAACCACTATGATACTGATGTACAATATGTATTTAGACAGGTAAGCAAGCAGAATAATAAATTATATTACTACAATCTGGGAATTGTAATTAACAAATTGTACACTTAAAAACGGAAATGAATTATCAACATATAAGAATAAGCTATATCTACTATCAAAATTATCTAGCCTGGGCTGACCCAGCTCCGAAGCAACGTATATTATCAGCTAGTTTGCTTCTTTAAAAGAATATCAACTTTTTTCAGGAAGCCTATTTTACATGGGTTTGTGGAGTTAGAGAACCCGGTTGTTATTTTGCCCTAGATGTTAGTACAGGCAAGTCTTACCTCTTTGTGCCCAGACTTCCTGAGGAGTATGAAGTCTGGATGGGCAAACTGCATGCCTGTAGTGACTTCAAAAACATATATGCAGTTGATGAAGTCTATTATGTTGATGAGGTGAGAAAAAATATTTCATATCTGAAATCAGCATGCTGTATTCTATATGCTCTAAAACAATAAGTAATTTATGATTATACATTTCATAGATACATTTTATGATGATATGACTTTCGTTAAACAAATTATAATAAACCATTAAATACCTTACAATTAAATAAAAATAATTCCATCTAAACTGTAATACAAATTAAAGGGAGAATTAACATTACAGATAAAAGATGTACTCAAAAGTTTGATGCCAGAAACATTGCTGACATTGGTAAGTTGCTGTCAAAATATTCATAAAAATAATAGGGAATAACCTAATTCTGAATTTTAATGAAACTTTATGAGTCACAGGTAGGTTCAACTCAACTAATCAAACATTAACCTGTAATTCTCTTGATTCTGCATCTTCTGCTAATCATACTTGAAACACATGTAAACCAACCTGCACAGCATCATATCTTCAATATGTGTGTACTTTTAAAATGTTTAGTCGTCTCAATGGGGACAGTCTAATATAATATTGTTAATTGCAATGAGGTCAGCCAAACCAATGTACAACAATTATCTTCACTTCAAGTGTGTACAAGAGTACCTATCTATTCTTATTGTGTACATGATTTATTATTTGTGGGGTGTGAAATAAACATTTAATAAATAGGTTAAGGTTTTTGTTGAAAAGAACCAAACCAACATCACATTGAAAGTTATTCAAGTTTCTTATTTCTATCAACTTTAATAATTAACTTGTTTCTTAGAATGTATGTATTTTGTTTTACAGTCTGGCCCAAACACGGACAGTGGCTTGACAGCCCGAGAAGCCATTTTTAATGGAATTGATGAGTAAGTAATCAAGTTTTAACTAAGGACAATAATAGGTTTGAGATAGAAGTTAACAACCATTATTATTCCCAAAAGGGATAGGATCAAACCTATTCTCTACTTTCTCAATTGCTCATCTGCTTTTTTTTCAGGTTCAATGTGGATAATGAATCCTTATTTCCCATTATCGCAGAATTGTAAGTTGATAAATATAAAATTATAATAGTTTTAAGTTTTAATTTCGAGTTTTTTTTAATTGTCATTATCATATTTCTGACGTTTCAAATACTTTTATCATACTATGGACGCCATCAGTCGCGCAATAACCGCGAGATTAAGCTGTAAAAGTAGTTTTAATTATGGTTAGGGCTGACGGAAGTGGAACATATACACACTCTTTAGCAATGTCTTTATTTCGACATTTTAACACAATCAAATTACTGCTATGTCCAAATTGCACATCTAGTAATGATAATTTACCCAGTAATTTCTTTACAATAATTTGATGATTATTTGCACAACAATTTGTTTTGTTGCTTGCAGCAGCTTGGCTCTTGACATTACTGACGTCCATGGGCGATGGTAACCACTTACCATCAGGTTGGACCGTATGCTCGACTGCCTACAAGGGCAATATTTTTTTTATATATATTTATCATGTATTAACATTGATAAGAATTTATCAAAGATTATCTACTTAACTTAATCATGGTCATTGTCAAAGATAGATGCAGATACAAATTGTAATGATGTTATTTGTTCTGACATTATCATTTTTAATCATGTAGATGTTCATTTGTTTGCTATGACGTTGTTACTCCTCTAAATCTCTATCACAGGAAAGACTTGAATTGTGAATAGGTTATAGCCTAATTATGAACCAATAGCAGCAGACAAGCAACAAAAATGTGGTTTTTATCAATATAAGTCACTTTAGAGTTATTTTTAAATACCAACACAATGATGTGGTTTTGAAATAAAACACTTTGTGCAATATTACTTTTTAAGCGAAATGAGCGATATGAAAAAATCGCGAATTAAATTGTTTGTTAAAGCTATTTAATTATATTTAATTCTTGTATGCGTTTGTATGTAATAGAACTTCTCCTTTAGGAGAAAATTTACTTTTCACACAAGAAATAAATATAATAGACATATAAAATTTTGAAGACCTGGCCTAAAGAATAGAAGCTCAGTGTGCTCGTATCAAGCGACGTAGCTATGTCGGTGTTTACATCCCGAGGGCAGACTAAATAAATGGCCTCAAAATAAGTACAGTATGCGCGCGTGTTCATGTCCATCAGGGCCAGAGGCGACGCGCGGTGGACAGCTCGCCCCGCCTTCGCCCGCCTCCACGCATTTGTCTGACGTCGAGTGTTGTCCTTGACGGTTGTGACGTGCGTTTATCGATATCGAAAACTTACGCTAACGCTATTGTGTTATTTCATTGTGAATAAACCATGACTACTCCGCTTCCAATAAGTTCAGGTAGAAAAAAACCTACTGAAAAAATATACCTACTGATTCCCACTCTGATCTGTCGGTAGCCTTTTCATCTGATAATTGAATAAGAAAAAAAAATATTTTTCTCTATTAGAAATAAATAAGTAATTACTTATCATATTTATTTTATTCCATAATTTGCAAAATTACTTGACATGAACTCGGGCGCCTACTGTAGGTAATCAAGAAACTATAAAAAAGATGTTACATTGTTCAACAGCTTATAACCTTAACCGAATGACATATAAAGCCATAGCTTACACTTAATATTTGAGATTTATAGTATTTTATAGCTGTACAATCGTATTAACATTTTTGCAGGCGCGTTATCAAAACGCCAGAGGAAATTGCTGTAATGCGATATGTATGCAAAGTCTCATCTGACGCACACAAACAGGTACATTAACAAACTATTGATTGTTTGTTATTAATGCTCATTTATTTTAATATTTTTGAGGAAATTACAAGAGCTGTTATATTCCAGGTGATGTTGTACGCGAAGCCAGGTCGAATGGAATACCAATGCGAGTCTATATTTCTGGATCATTGTTACCGTGTTGGCGGGTGCCGACATGTTTCGTACACTTGCATATGCGGATCGGGGCACAACGCCGCGACACTTCACTACGGCCACGCCGGGACTCCTAACAGCAAGATTATCGTAGACGGCGACATATGGTGAGAGGAATCCTTTTTTTAAACCACTTTCGGCAGTCGGTGTTACATGAAAAACGTTCAAAAACAATTGCACCCAAACTCAATTACAAAATATTTTTAAGAAAGAATCTGATTTCATACTAGAACCCAAACCAATCCACATAGCACAATAGGATCCTTTCGCTAGGTAACACAAGTCCAACGATGTGTTTCTTTTTTTAAAGTCTACAGTTTTTGCTGCTTACCCCAAAACTCTTTGAGTACACACAATAGCGATTTAAAATAAAAATCTGACTAAGAAACAGTCTGGTATAAAGGCACGAACGTGGCACAGTGTCTATACAATAAAATAGAAACTATAATCTCATGTCTGACAGTGGAGTTGAATACCTGAGCTTCTGTAATTTAAAGTCAAAGAAATAAAAAAACACACAAATACGCGCGGCCGCACGCATGCACGCATACACCCGCACACACCCCCCCCACACACACACACACACACACACACANTTTTA
Organism: Bombyx mandarina; assembly: GCF_003987935.1. The sequence continues at coordinate 265,210 of NW_021011495.1, forward strand.
CAGAGATTATATTTTATCCCATATCATCTGATCTCATTGCATTTCATTCCATGCCAATCGATTAATCAAATCCATTTCACTCCATATTATCATTTTTCATAAAAAAAGATTAGGCTCTATGGCATGATACTTTTGCCTCTGTAGTTGGAAAAATAGAACTACTAAAGAAATACTCGATCGAAACGTTAAAATCCACTAATTTGTAACACGCACTCGCACAAATGTCATTCGTGGTACTCATTTCGGTAAAATTACTCGGTTACGAGATCACAACGTTAATATGAACTCGCACTCACAAAATAACACCGGGTACGTTTGCCGCTAGGGGCGCTGTTCCAATTGCATACAAATTTGAGCAAACTGGCTCGCTATCGAGAACGTTACAAAACTCGCACTAAGCACACAGGCGTGTTAAGATATTGTCGCTAATATTCTTCAAATTCACGTAATCGCCATTCATATTTTACCGAATTTCTTAAGATTCGATAACATTGCCGTATCGCTACGAGTAATTCGGATAACAATACCAATAAAAATATATTTGATAATAAAACTGGAATGCACCAGCAGGCACTCTTTAATAGCTTTAATATATTTTTACTGGTAGTAGGACATCTTGTAAGTCCGCACGGGTAGATACCACCGCCCTGCCTATTTCTGCCGTTAAGCAATAATGCGTTTCGGTTTGAAGGGTGGGGCAGCTGTTGTAACCATGCTGAGACCTTAGAACTCATATCTCAGGGTGGGTGGCGGCATTTGCGTTGTAGATGTCTATGGGCTCAAGTAAGCACTTAACACCAGGTAGGCTGTGAGCTCGTCCACCCATCATAGCAATAAAAACATAAAAAAGCTACTCTTAAAGGTTTTGAGTTTGGAGTGATTAGTTCTCTTTTTTAAATGCGCAGTTTATTCGACATGGGCGGCAACTACGCCGGCTACGCCGCCGACATCACCTGCTCTTTCCCGGCTAACGGGAAATTTACGGAGGATCAAAAATTGATCTATGAAGCTGTGCTCTTTGCCAGAGATGCCGTTATAAGGTAATCTATGACAATAGTTTTTTTTATGACTGAAAGATTACTAGTGGCCCGGAGGCCTTTCCAGTTTCACCAGGACAGGTGGGCAAGCAAAGGCTCAGCCAGGAGGGGTGGGATATGCTAACAGTTGCCCGAGCGCCTCCGAAGGAGACTTAACAACTCAAGAGCAATTGCTTCGTAAATGAATCTGCTACCGGATCGGAATTGCGACCCGCTGAGAAGATCCGGCGAGAAACTCAGCGGGCTGATGCATGATTTGTCGAGTTCGACGAGTACGGTTACCTAGGCCTGCTCCTAGTGTTAGAGCTGAAGACGTCTAATGCAAAGGTTGTTAGATCTGATGAATCCGTAAGGACGTGTCTAGGGCGTCGACGGTGACTGGCTCCTGCATGATCAGGATTCGGGGAGTAATCAGCGGCGATTATCATGACGCATAGCCTTATCGAAGTACCGTTCCGCCGCTGACTTCATGTATTTCCGGATTGATTCGAGGCCCAGGTCGTCGTGTAGGTGTCAACGTTCCTTACCAACCACGGAACCCCGACGGCTAACCTGCACAAGCGGGATTGTAGGGAGGGTGTCTATGTATGTGCGGGCCGCGTGAGCGAGCACTACACTCGCGTAGGTCATGACGGGCCCCATGCAAGTTTTGTAAAGTGTCACCTTGTTCCGAAGGGACATTTTACTCCGCTTACAGATCATGCCATAGAGTCTGCCGAGAATAAATGCGGCACGGTCGCGCACTGTTTTTATATGCAGGCGGAATGTCATGGATGCATCTAGAGTGACTCCCAGGTACTTGACCTTCCTGGCCCAGGGTATAGGTTGGTCGAAGAGGGTGATCGGGGTTTGATATTTCTCTTCCTATTGCGGAAGGAAATAAGCTGTGTTTTTCTCCGTTGAATTAACACTGCTGTGCTTTTCGCTGGGTTGATGTCTATGCGCTATTTTCGGAACCCCTGTCCGAGGGTTAATGCTGCGCTCTGGAATTTACTCGCGATTAGGGACTTGTTTCTACTAGCAATAGTTTATTATTGACCTAGAGCGGAAAGCATGACTGTTGATGTAGGTATATGGTCTCCGCTTACTGCTTATCGTCAGGTGAGCCATGAGTTCGTTCATCCATGTAGGCAATTAAAAACAAGAGTACGGATGTAATCGTCACGGATGATTTTAATCATGTTTATGGAATCGCGAATATCTTGGAAAATTTAAGTACATTCGTATCAGTAATTTAGTGGTTTCCAGGTTAATTAATCTCAAATTATGTTTAATATTTTACAGAGAAGCGAAACCCGGTGTGTTTTGGCACGAAATGCACCTGACTGCAAACCGCGCTATGCTCGCCCATCTAAAGAGGGGAGGCCTGCTGCAAGGAGATATTGAAGAAATGATTCGGGTATACCTTTACCTAAAATATTAACAGAACAATAACTACTAATTCAGTTAGTTTTCACATTTCGTATGTTCTTACCTAAATTATCGCCTCGAATTTCATATGTAATAATATTAATAATAAAATAAAATTTATCTTATTACTATAATTACGAAATTTATCTCGTAACTCACGTAAACTAGGCCTCACAATACGAATGGTGCTCTGTATGGTCGTTGTCTCATAAGTATTACGAAGACATAATTTTAGATCCCGCAGATACGACTCGCTCGAATTCTCTGGCAACAGTGACGTCATTAAACATTGCAAAACAGAGGGTTTAGTGTGTGGATTGCCATTTATTTAATGTATATGAGAAATAGAATTATTAGATTGAATTGTTGTATCCAAACAAGTGAAACAAGTTACAACGTATTTGTAATTTACAAATGAATAAATGAATTAAACTAATTCATCCGTAATTGTTTTCACGCCACCTATTGTACGTAGTTAGTACTATTTATGAGATTTGTACGTGCAAGCAACTGTATACCTACAGAGTGCTTAGTACGAGTTTCTTAACGTTCTCTATAGCGTAAAAGTTAAGCCAATTTTGTATGCGGTTGGAACAGCGCCCCTAGCGGCAAACGTACGCAAACGATCCCATTCCATACAAATATGAGCTAACTTTTACGCAATCGAGAACGTTAAAAAATTCGCACTAGGCACACAGATGAGTTGATTGACTCACAAACGCATATAGTGCTGGATCGAAGTAATATTTATTTTAAAAAAACCTTACTGTATTCTTTCAGAACGGAGTTAATGGTATCCTACAACCTCACGGTTTAGGCCATTTGTTAGGACTGGACGTGCACGATGTGGGAGGATATCTGCCTAACTGTCCTCCGAGGATGACTGGCCCTCTGGCCAAACTACGCACAGCCAGACAACTCTTAGCTGGAATGGTACTGACTATCGAGCCGGGCTGCTATTTTATACCAAGAGTGCGTATGCTTTCCCTATTTATAGTAGTAGTTTCATAATGTGAAACCACTGTAGATTTATATATTAGTATAAATATAAATATTTGTCAGACAAATGGAAAAGTCTGGAGGAGGCCTTCACCCTCACATAAGAGGGGTTCTTGCATGCCTGCGCTCTAAATTAATATAACCTTTTTTATATCTTTTATGTTGATCCGACTAATATTATACACATTATATTAAGAATTCTATCATAATTAGTATCTATTATTATTAATGTATTATCAACAATTTTTATATTTTTGTGATGTCACTTTTTTTTTTTAATGCAAGAAATAAAAGGCTTTTTATTTTATTTTATTTATTTATTTATAAATATAAATAAAGGCATGATTTATTAAACGAATTGAAATGTATAGAACATTATGGTTTAAATTTTCGGTTACAGTTATTGGATTCGGCCCGAAACAACCCGGAGCAGTCTCGTTTCTTCAACTGGCACAGAGTAGAACGTTTCATTGGCTTCGGCGGAGTACGGATTGAAGACGATGTTCTTATAACGGACGACGGCGTTGAGAATTTGACGTTTGTTCCTCGCACGTGAGTACATACCTTTATATTTGTAGACATTGGCTAGTTACATTGTATGTGTTTGTGTTGTAAAATATGATCCGTACTACGCTAGATCAAAATAAAAAGATTTTTTATGTGAATTTTGTTTAGATGGATAGACGAGCTCACAGCCCACCTGATGTTAAGTGGTTACTGGAGCCCATAGACATCTACAACGTAAATGCGCCATCCACCTCGGGATTCGAACATCGGTGCATCGCTACATACGAATGCACCTGACGTTTTATCCTTTAGGCCCCGACGACATCAAACAGTGTGTTGTCAAACAGTTTGTGACAGTAACATCAGAATTGGATTTATGGTTTGATAAAAACATGAAATCAAGTCATGTTTTTCTTTACACTGAGACAAGATAAAAACATGAGATAGCCGAACTTCCATGCCCTTCTGTGTTCCGTGATAACATTAACACCAATCATTAGGTTTTCCCAATAAATATTCAAGATACCTTGCTTCTTTTTTTAATAAACGCTTTCCTTTTAATTCGAATCTTTTCGTAACGGATGTAAAATTATTATTTTTCTATAAATAAATTTAATGTTTTCATTTCAGCGTTCAAGAAATTGAAGAATTTATGTCCAACGGATCCAATTTTAATAAAGAACTTAAATTCAATGTTTAAAAGGACCAAAGTTGCATATCATTTCAATTACGATATTTTCTCAAACATAAATGCAGAATGACACAGAACTATCAAAACTGTACTATTTACTCTGATAAAGTTGGCAAAATGGAATCTAAAAAACTTTAACAAGAACGGACTTTAGTTGAAAAATAACGCTACGAAAATAAAACTTATTGTTGAGTCAGACACCAAAGCGCTCTAAGGTTACCTTAAGTTATCTAATAAAAAACTATTTATTTAAATTAATATTTTATTTGAATATTATATACTTTATTTGATAATAAGGAAAAGCCAATCCATTTTTTTTCTCTATATTCACTAAAAAACTAAAAGTGTATATTTTTCATGTACTTTTAAGCTACTGTATTACAACAATCTTTCTCTATAAAGAAAAAAGGCCGCAACCAAACATTAAAGGCGAATTTACATTACGAAATTAGTGGCGTGAAATTAATTTCGTGACATTAGTTTTACCAACAGTTTCACGTGTAATTTAATACTTTCGTAATGCATGCATTAATTTCATGCATGCAAATTAGTTTCGTGCCCTGCGCGATTTTTTGGTGAAATTAGTGTCATGCAACTAATTTCATAGTGTAGACGCGACGTGAGACTTAAGTTGCCACGACCACTCCGCCAGGAGTGAACGACTGAGAAGAAGAAGAATTACAACAATAAATAATATTTTATATAACTTATACATTTTTTCATACTTGTAATTAAAACTAAAGTTTTTAAAAGTGTGGACTAGACCCAAGTATTTTGTTTACAAACTAATATCATTGGGTAAAAATTATAACTAAATAAACAAATATTTCAGCAACACCGTTTTTTATTTACAAAATACAATAAAAGCTACATTCGTAATTTAAAAATTACGTCTCAGTTCCGGTTTTCACGAATCAATATTTCTCTGTTCGTGGATCCAGTGGATATATTGATTAGGATTCAGTGCCCCACATGCAGAAATTCAAACATTGTTCAAACTGCGAATGGAATAGGACGCATACGCATTCCATTAAAAAGCTAACAACCAGCCCTGAAAAACTGAGTTTCAAGAGTTAAAAAAGGGTTTCACATGACTAATGAGCTTCGTGCTTTTCTCTTGAAAGTACAGCTGGTTATCAATCTCAAAAGACTTACCATTTAAAAGCGACAAAAAAGAAAAGTAACATCTTTAAAACCTTGCCTAAACTTAATAATAATAGTTTACTTTTATTGCTTAGACAGGTAAACGAGCTGACGCCCAACCTGGAGTTAACTGGTTAGCGGAGCCCATAAATATCAATTAAATCAACGTAAATGCTGACATCCACCTTCAGACACGAATTCTCTACAGCGAGACATTGACTGAGCGACCCTTAAATCCGGAATACAATACTGCTTCACGACAAAAATAGGCACTTGCCAGCACGTGGTCACAAAACCCCCTACCACTAGTGATTACCGAAATTATATTTATTGGGGTTTAATTTTTAATAACGATGTTACTTCTTCATCATGGAAGTAATTCATTTTGTTATATACATACTAGTAAAATTGGTACCTCCCTGCGGCATTCAATCACTAGCACAATCGCATCACTCAATACGATTCCCAATGGACTTGTTATCCTTATCCTTTAGGCCACCACGACTATCTCCTATCCCCTACATACTCCCATATAAATTATAAATCACCATTCTATATTCACGGTTCAGTATTCACGTCATATTTAAGGGAACATATTTCCCATAAATATGAAGTTTTTACTGTTATACATTTCAAAGTTAGATTAAAAGAAATCGCTTTAAGTATGCTTATTACGATAATTTCCAAAAAGAGAAGCTAACAAACCATTTAAAGGGGCATCGTTATTAACAGTGGTACAAGCCTGTCTAATATATACAAAACCATTAAAAAATATTAACATTATTTAAAAATTGCGTCATGTCCGCTATCTAATTAATAGTTGTCTATCACTGTACTCATATTCGCTCATTATTGCTGAAGTGATATTAAGAAAAGCAATCATTTTTTGGCCAATATTTTACAAAAAAATACCAGTTTTTTGGCAGAAATATATAAATACGGAACATTTATAACGACGTAAACTTTTAACCAAGTAATAAAATCCAAAAGAAATTACACTGTGATAAGCACGTCAGCTTTTCTGTGACATAAATCTTCTAAAGATGTTGAGAATAGTAATTTACAAACATTGTAATAAATAAAAAATTAAATAAATGTCATAAGTGAAACATTAATGATAGCTTAAATAGTTTTTCATTGATGTAGGTAAAGGCATAGCTTCTAAAATCTTAAAAAACTCTTTCGTTGACTTTACACCACCTTTCCTATTTCTAATCAGACTGCGAATTCTGCATCTAGTTATGTGCTTTAATGGTGCAACATGGAAGGCCAAAGTTTCTGATGTTACACTGGGATCATAGCCTGCCATGGTCACTAATGTCATTTGCACCTGAAAATTTTATATATTTGTATTATAGTTAATGTTGGATAGTGCAGAATTATGATTGAAATGAAATACATATCTTTGGTAAAAAAAATGTTTGTCTTTCTTTAAATCTTAATATTGGTAAATGAAATAGCTGAATTATATTGAATTATACTAATATCTCACTTGTGAGTTAATCCGTCCTGAAACACCACTGTCTTCTGCAAACTGTAATATACTGTCAGGATCAACATGTAGACTATAAGAAATCATATATGGAAGTGTTAGAGCATCAGATGTCAATGATGCAATAAAAGCATCAGGTATACACTTATCTTTGTAATAACATTCTGGAACACTGCAGTAATCAACATTACAGCCATGGTCAATCATTATTTGGAATGCCTGAAATAAATTTTTAATATTGACTTCCACAAAACTTAATTTCTACATAATAACTATACTTTAATTGTAAAACTTACTTCACTAAAAGAATTAATATGTAAACAGTAGTGTATGTAAACAAGGGGAGGACACTCATAAAATTCTAATGCATTTACTGATACTCCACGCATTAAAAACAAGTAGAAGAACTCATAAAATTTCTCTCGAGATCTATTATAGATGTACTCACATATGTTCAAATGTGAGTTCAGTACTGCATTCGTGCGATAATATGGTCTTATGTCACCTATTTTTTCTAACATTACATGAAATATTTCAATAAAGTCAAAGTATTCTGGACCAAGATCGCTACTCAGTAAAATTTCTAATATATCCATTTTACAATAATGTGGTTTGCAAGCTTTTAATATAGTATTGAGACTAATTTGATGCAGTTTTGTAACATTAAATATTTTTTTGTAATGTGTGTGGTAACCATCAGTTAATGCAATATCTAATGCCAAGTCTCCATTTATGTCCCTTATGTGAGGATCTATACCATTTTCTAATAAGAAGTCAACTATTTCTTCATTTGCCCCTGTCAGTGCCAACATTAATGCAGTCTTACCAGATGATGTCACTTGATTAATATCAGTGACAAAAGGATATATTGCTTTCATAGTTTCAGAACAACCTTTAGAACAAGCTAAATGGAATGGTGTGAATGATCCTGGTTCATTTGGTATTTCAGGACTAGCACCTGCATGTAATAACAGAGATACAGCCTCAAATTTTGTTTCTAATACGGCATCGTGCAATGGTGTATCTCCATCATAATCTTGCACATCAATTAGTGCACCATGTTCAATAAGCAACTGCATTATTTCAAGATTTCCTTGACCGCTGACAACGTGCAACGGAGTCACAGACTCTGTACTTCCATAATTAGCTATATCTTCAACATTTTCTAACAGATACTTCACTGTTTGTGGGGAGGCTTGATTGCGGCAAGCTAAGTAAAGGGCAGTGTGGCCTTCATGGGTTTCGATAAGAGGACGACACTCTGGGTTTTTAAGAATAACCTGTAAGCTTTCATAGCAATCATGAAAAGCAGCTTCATGCAAACAAGTCCATCCTCTGTTGTCGGCAATGTTCGGATTAATTTTTTTCAAAAGCTGTTGCACTAATAGTGCGTCGTTATTCCTTGCGGCTAAGTTTAATGGATTAGACGTTTCCGGATTATGAGAACTGAAATCCATTTCGCTTAATCTAGCCGCGTTTGTTATTTATGTAAATATATTTCTAAAGTTTTATCCGAGGTAAGAAAATACATGGATTTTAACATTTCGATGTGATGATCAGAATTTACTAATTTAAAATACGATTAATATATTCTTTCCTTTGTATCAAATCATTTTGAAAAGTCTATAACAGCCACAAATTACTTTACAATACGATACAAGATACTATGCACTAATCAGTTGCGAAATAGGAGTAATATTTGTAACCTATTAATATCATTTGAATTTGTAATCTCCTCACTTTTAATTTTGACATATACCGGTAAAATGGGGTGATTAGGGATTGACAGGCGAATCGGGAAAAAACCGGGAAAATCTTTCGACGCTCAATATAAGTTTTATATTCGTTGCAAAATCTTCCATTTTTTGTAGTTTAATAGTAGAATGTTGAAAGTTCACAAAACAACTCTGAATATGCATGATAATAGCTGCTAACTTATAAAAAATCGCGTTTCAAATTTACTTCCTGTGGTGGTCATTATTTTAGTGCTAGAAACTTTGCTCTCTTTTATTTATCTGATAATAATAGAAGACGACTGTGATTTATAAACGTTATTAAGTGTTTGAACCAGCATATATATTAATTAAAGGAAAGTCTCAGTTGTTATTGGTTTTAATGTATTTGATTAAATAAAAATACATGTAAAAATATGTTGTTTTTGGGGATATTGGGGACGTCTTAGGTACAAATAACAACGAAAAAGGAGTCAATTGGGATGAGAATACGTGAAATGGAAACGACCTAAGTATAAATAGATACATGTTTGTAGGGTTGTCTATGTAGTTATAACAATATTTTTTAAATTTGTTGGTAAAAATCTGGTTTATTCGAAGCGAAATTGGGAATAAGTCTTTATTTGAAATAGATAAGCAATTTAATATAAATAAGTCGATTTTGCAGAGACATGTAACAAGATCAATGAAATCTCAAGGTGGACAAAAATGTCTAAGTAATACATAATAAAATATTTAATATTTGTTCAGAGTGGGGGTATTCATCTGATTAATCCATGGAATAACCGACACACCTAATCTCTTAACCCAGATAGAAATATCAGCACTGTCGATTGCACCTATAATTGAGGTGATGTCTGCCATGTACTTTTGTCAGTTTTTCAATTTTTTTTATTGATGATCACTTTGTTGGTGCAACTAAATAAATAAATAAATTAAAACTATATATAAAAATAAAAGTAGTGCCAACCCTAGCAAATTTCTCATTTCGTCCCAATTAACCGCAATTTTCGGGTAAATAGGGATTACACCTATTTTTGCATTTTTTGCTTAAACTGGAATGCTAGTTGCATAATTTTAAATTAGACAACAAAGATGCCCCCAAGACTCAATCATTTTGATCCTGATATAGCATTATATACATCAACAACTACCTTAAAATTGCTCATAAAGTTGGAATTTGTCCCTAATCGCCCCATTTTACGGTACCGTACCTCACTGGGTGATAATTTATTTATTGGTCCATGCAAATGCACAAGGAACTTAGTCCGTGCAACTTAATCTTTTGTAATAATGATTGTAACCATATCTGTTGTGTGAAAATGTCCTTAATTGATATAAAGTTTATTATACAGAAAAACGGAGCTAAACGAAGTGGGTTAAGACAATGATGCATGTGTCGGAATCATCATAATCGGTTGCTCTTGGCAGAGTGGTCGTGGTTATATGGAATGTGTCGGATTAGATAACATGAAATGACCTTTCATTGAAATTTTGGGAATTTAGTGCGAGAAGTCACGATTTTGGTTCACTTTCGGCCATTGCTGCACTTTCATAGATGATAAGCGAACATTAAATCGCCATTATTACCCGTTCAAACTTGAAGAAATCCTTCTTAAGCAAATAAAGCGATTTATAAAAAAACTTAAATCACGTTCCCGCCAAAAAGTCCTAGCTAATATTTATTGATTTTTTGTTGTTTTTTAAATTAACTAGGCATCCCAGGCAGAATATGTACTACTTTTAATGTTTTGTGAAAAAAAATCGAATTTTTGTATTACATTTCCTGCATACTTCATCAACTTTATAAAATTTATAATCACATTTGACCTCTATGCGTTTCCAAACCATTCACCCGAACGGAATGAAACTTGATACAATTATTATTGGCTGGTTTCTGTCTTAAACAGTTAAAAAAATAGGCATTTATTTACTATTAAATATACAATGTTACAACAGTATATCTACGATACTCATCCGACCGCGACGGGGCAACGCAAAGCCGCCGTCGCCGCGTCGCCCGAAACATGTGTTGTTCGGATCGACAAATTAGGATTACGAAGAGTTTAACGAGCGAACTAACTCATAGACACAGCCCACTGAGCTTCTCGAGGATCTTCTCAGTGTGTCGCGATTCCGATCCGGTGGTAGATTCTGCGAAGCACTACTCTTGCTAGGGCTAGTGTTAACGAATTCTCTCAGATTGAGTCCGTGATCTCACCTACCCGTCCAGATGGAAAAGCTTCTTAGGCTACCAGCCGGGGTCGCGCCGACCCCCGGCAGCGCCTGTGTGCGAAACCCATGAAGCGCCTCCTATTTTTACGTATCTTCATTTTCAATGTATTTTTTTAATTATTTGTTAATTTTTGACTTATTGTTTTGACATAAATCTTAGGATTCTTGTACTATAAATGAATTATATGTTTTGTTATTTACAAATTATATGTTGTGCCTATTGTACCTACTTATTTATCGATACTCCACTACAAAGAATTTGTTGTTGTGTAAGTGTAACGTAAATAATTTCGATGGCAGCGCCCTTATTGTCGTGGCACCTGTGTGTACCGTACACTTTGCATATAGGGGCGGCGCGGCCCTGCTACCAGCGAATAGGTAGGGGAAAAAACTACGATAACTAGTGCGCGTGGAGTTTCAAGAAATTAATTCTCTTCAGTTTTATAGAAATAATAAGCTACAACACCAAAATTATATCAAAAAAGATTTATTTTCAATTGAATGCAAAAATATTCGCACAATTGACATGTTTTAGTTAATTCTAGTTGGAAAAGCAAGATACACTACAAATTATGATTATAGGTGATACACAATCACCCGAAAAACAATTCTGTCGATCACTGAAAAAGGAGCTTGAAACGAACTTACATTCTACTCTTAGCACAATATTGCTACAGACTTCATTACCTAGTTAGTCGCGCATAAATAAGTTTACATTCGGACTTTTTAACGGAGTTTATTTCAAGCCTCTTTTTGTAAGATATCGCGTAACCGTAATCCAGCAGTAAAGAACGTATTAATGTTACTTTAAATAACAAGTCATTCTTTTGACAAACATCCATTTGTGAATTTCATCGGTGGCAAAAGCGGTACACGAGGTAAAGAATTTGAACGCGGCGATCGTGGTTCACGGGGAGACCGGGTACATCTCGACGTCGGGTAAGGTCGGACGCGTAGTTCTTCGGTACTCCGAAAATTGTTACGAAGTACGCGACCTCTATAAAGCGACGTCACCGACGTTTCTTGCAACAGGCATCTAAAATTTACAATGAACTTATCATGTCTGTAATATTTAAATCTTTACTCTAAGGCGTATTGGACTAGACCCATTTTCTATTGGACTACGCTATTGAAGACTCACTTCTCTAATTCTGAAAGTTGCTGCTTTGGAGTAGATGCAGCGACAGGTCTTGCTCTTCCAAGCTTAGCGCGCGTCGTTTGCAGCATCTGTTGCGTCACCAAGGGTTGCGAATTATCTTTTGGCTTTGCTCGAACAGGATTATCCTGCAATACGTAAATTATCTTCATATTGAATTTTGAAATTCTATTACAGGCCACCCATCTTATATAAAATCTGAAAAATCGATTAAAATTCGCCTTCTAATTAAAATTAAATAACCCCCCAACTTGTACTAGGTGCGATAATAGAATCTAAGCTTCTCAGCCGGGTTTATCCAGTAATTAGTGTGAGAGTGGTTATCTACTAGGAAAAATATCCTGTAGCTATCGACTCGCTACCTACATTTTTCAAATCGTTTCAGCCGGCAGGGAGCGGCTTGGCTCAGCCCATGACATTGCTGAAATCCATGGGCGACGGTAACCACTCACCATTAGGTAAGCTGTATGATCGTATCCCTACAAGGGCAATAAAAAAAAGCCACAGGAAATTAGTGTGCCAATTAGTGTACCTTTTTGATTTTTTTTTTTAAATATGTGATAAAGACAAAAATAATTTTATCCCGATTGGACCTATTCGCAAAAGTCGCTCATAGTTCACTTGAACTATGAGAGATACTTACCTTAGTTTTCCTTAACTTCACATTGGCTATATCCTGTGGTGTAATAGTGAGACGAGGGCCAGCGATTCTCGGAGGCGCTGATCCACACCTCGGCAAAGTGTGTGACCTCACTGGCAATTTCGAAACTGGTTGAGGTGGTGGTGGCGGCGGCGGTGGCGGCGGCGGCGGTGGGGGCGGAGGCGGAGGTGGCGGTCCTTGTGGCCCCGGCTGTTTCCTATCTTCTCTAGATTATTTCATTTAGTTAGTATAAAGTTCAAAGTTCTTGACAGTACACCGGTGGCGATTAAGCTTATACCTATATATGATGTTTGTATTTACGAATATCCCACTCTTTAAACCAAACTGAACAAAAGGGTATGTGTGTATACTATGGTTGCAGCAACCAGTAAGAAAGATAAAATTACAATTTATCGTAGGTACGAGAAAGTTAGCCACGGAAGAAAAAGTTAATAACAACAATGCTACTACATAACAATAATGCTACTAGCTTTTTCTACCGGATTCGCTCGTAATACAATCAAACCTAAAATTAATGGAGGATATAAAAATTATAAAGAGTGGGCTAAAGTAAATACCTGCACACTGGTACTATTAATAAAACGAATTTTAATGAGAACGGCAGTTCAACTATAGATGAATAAACAGACCTTCATGCGCCCTTACACTCTGCAGAATGTAGTGTGAATTTGAAGTTCGATCATACACTTTTAGGTTAATTCGATAATGGAGTAAGTTTTGTTTAAAATGTATATGCTAAACTTTAGCACCCTATTATTTAAATCTTAAATAGGCAATGTGGTAGAGCGTATTTTATTGCGAGGTTTGGGTAAGAACATTTTACCTGTTTACCTATCCCAGGTCTTGGGATGGCCATTATACCATACAATTGAGATTTCGACCTAAAGTTTACGTTTGGATGCTACATTTTCTGATAACCACTTGGCACTAGGTATTTTTTATTCTTTTATTTCTTAGATGGGTGGACAAGCCCACCTGGTGTTACGTGGTTACTGGAGCCCGTAGACGCGCTACCCACCTTGAGATATAAGTTCTAAGGTCTCAGTATGGTTACAATGGCTGCCCCACCCTTCAAACCGAAACGCATTACTGCTTCACGGCAGAAATAGGCGGGGCGGTGGTACCTATCCTTGCGGACTCACAAGATCTCCTACCACCAGTAATAACGCCAATTATAATTTTGTGGGTTTGATTTTTATTACACGACGTTATTCCTTCACAGTGGAAATCAATCGTGAACATTTGTTAATAAGTACGTATTTCATCAGAAAAATTGGTACCCGCCTGCAGGATTCGAATACCGTTGCATCGCTAGATACGAATGCCACGACTTTAAAGAGGGCGAGAGCAATAAATAAAATAAAAGATAAAGTAGTGTTAGGGGATGATGTCGGAATATTGTGCAATTGAAGTACTACATTTCCATCTTTACGTCAACAGTTTTGAAGATATAGTTGACGTTTTGATTGTTACCTACCTACTGCCAGTAACCTCGAGGGGTTATTCTGGCTTCACCTTGTGTAATTATGATACAAAAGTCTATACCCCTTGAGGTGAATTAAAAAAGGAACACTCGTTTTGTTATTGTTAGTATAGCCGGTAGAGGCAAAGAGAACTGTCTTAAAGAGGGTACAAATTTAAAAAGTGTGTAGTTTTTTTTAATTGCCTTTTTTTAATTACCTACCTTGTAAACCGAAAATAACCCCTAAGGTTATGGAAGTAGTAGTCGCAAAAGAAGCGAAGTTTATTTAGTGGAAACAATTATTTAAAGTAATAACTTTTGGCGATATCTTTGAAATTATACCACATTCTATGATGGCGTCACCCTAAGCGGTCGCTTTTCGACAGACACTTTTTCATACAGAGAGTGCTGCTGACCTTTAGTCTCCATATTTGGTATACTCAAAATTTCATATTAACTATGTTGGTATATAAGATAACGAACGGCACACATTTAATATTTACCTAAGCTTATTCTCGAGTTCTTCAATTTTCGACATCATCTTCGTCATTCCTTCCCTGAGCATTTCATTTTCCTTAGCAAGCCGTGTCTGTTTCATGTCTACTTCTTCAAGGAACTTTCTCAATTCCTTCATTTCTTCTGTTGATTTTTCGTTGCATTCTCTCTGAGATATTGGAGCTCGATGAACGTCGTTGTAAAGACCGGTCAGTGACTGGAAGCCCTGAAAACGTAAATTCCCCAATAACATTTTATTATTTCTCAGCCATTTTCCTCCAATCTCTATTCATAAATAAGTACTTTGGTTTTGTATGTTTATGAAAGTATCGTTTCGTATGTGTATATTTATTAAAACATGCTTAATAAAGTGACTACAATATTTTTACATACAAGAAACTTTTGCATTTATGCGCTTGTACCTATTTATTTTTAGCTGTTGTACCTATGACTTTTATGCAAACTACGGTTCAACGAATAAAAAAAATCGGATCAGAAATATCATTTAAAAATTTAAAGATTGATTTTATTCTAGAAAGAGTGTGCAGTATTTTGTACAATGACGTCAATGTTCAAGAGAGCGATTCAAGTATTGGGGAACGTTTCTTATGAATAACCAAAGATGCATAGCTTTAAGGNCTATACTTTCCCTAAAATAAAGAATAAATTGCGTGGACAGAGATTTTCATCACCTGAAGAAGCTGTGGACGCCTACAAAACGGCCATTTTGGAGACCCCAACTTCCGAATGGAATGGTTGCTTCAATGATTGGTTCCATCGTATGGAAAAATGTGTCAAATTTCGCGGAGAATACTTCGAAAAGCAATAAATACATTTTAAAATAGTAATGTTGTGTCACTTCGTTAATTCCCGAAATTTTCAGTGCCGCCCTCGTACCCCTTGAGGTGAATTAAAAAACGAACACTCGTTTTGTTATTGTTAGTATAGCCGGTAGAGGCAAAGAGAACTGTCTTAAAGAGGGTACAAATTTAAAAAGTGTGTAGTTTTTTTTAATTGCCTTTTTTTAATTATCTTGTAAACTGAAAATAACCCCTAAGGTTATGTAGTAGTTGCAAAAGAAGCGAAGTTTATTTAGTGGAAACATTTATTTAAAGTAATAACTTTTGGCGATATCTTTGAAATTATACCACTTTCTATGATGGCGCCACCCTAAGCGGTCGCTTTTCGACAGACACTTTTTCATACAGAGAGTGCTGCTGACCTTTACCCTCCGTATTTGGTATACTCAAAATGTCATATTAAATATGTTGGTATATAAGATATAACGAACGGCACACATTTAATATTTACCTAAGCTTATTCTCGAGTTCTTCAATTTTCGACATCATCTTCGTCATTCCTTCCCTGAGCATTTCATTTTCCTTAGCAAGCCGTGTCTGTTTCATGTCTACTTCTTCAAGGAACTTTCTCAATTCCTTCATTTCTTCTGTTGATTTTTCGTTGCATTCTCTCTGAGATATCGGAGCTCGATGAACGTCGTTGTAAAGACCGGTCAGTGACTGGAAGCCCTGAAAACGTAAATTCCCCAATAACATTTTATTATCTCTCAGCCATTTTCCTCCAATCTCTATTCATAAATAAGTAGGTACTTTGGTTTTGTATGTTTATGAAAGTATCGTTTCGTATGTGTATGTTTATTAAAACATGCTTATTAAAGTGACTACAATATTTTTACATACAAGAAACTTTTCCATTTATGCGCTTGTACCTATTTATTTTTAGCTGTTGTACCTATGACTTTTATGCAAACTACGGTTCAACGAATAAAAAAAAATGAGATCAGAAATATCATTTAAAAATTTAAAGATTGATTTTATTCTAGAAAGAGAGTGCAGTATTTTGTACAATGACGTCAATGTTCAAGAGAGCGATTCAAGTATTGGGGGAACGTTTCTTATGAATAACCAAAGATACATAGCTTTAAGGACCTCAGAACAGTGTTAACCGATGTCGATAGTAAATTAAAAAAATTTGAACACGCATATTGATAGATTATACACTTAATATATTGCATATTCATAAGCATTAGGTTGAATAAAAATGACGTACCCAATTATAATTAAAAATGATGCCCACCCACGGTTTCACCTGTGACGACAATCTTCGCTTTAGATCGCGGTTTTGCGAAATATGAACATAACAAAAATGCTTAGCCTAATACTTTAATGAATATATTTTTTTTACTATGCTGAGATGACTTATAACGTTTCTAATTTACGATCACACTGCTTTCATAATTAAGGCTCCTACCGAAGAAGAATCTACACCGAAACACTCCAATTCGTAACGAAAAATGATATGGCACATAATACAATTTTCACCCCAGCAGCTCAAACATGCCGCTTTTGCTGCAAGACAACAGTGAACAAAACACGATTTTGATTCGAGCGTGGGTCAAAGTAGCTTTTTAATTTTTCAATCTTCAGTGCCACAAATTGACATTGTTCAGCCATAAATTTGAAACATTTGAATTTTACTGTGCTCTGTCTCTTTCACATGCATATAAAAAGCGAGTGAAAAAAAATAAACCCCTTCGAAATTCGATTTTGGAATTCGACCTCAAAGAAAACACGTTCGGAAACGCGTAATACTACCTTAAAATTTAAAGATATTTGTAATAAAGAAATTACACTTTTTTTTAATAGTTATTTCAATCTATTCCTTTCTATGTTTCCTAAGTAATATGTTTTCTCACTGCAGAGGTGAAAATTTATGTGTGCTACACTGGGGCAAAGTTTTTTGCATCTCGTGGCGTTGAGTCCCTCACTACGCTCAGGATTCTAGCATGGAATCACTCGCTACGCTCGTGAATCAATCATAGCATCCTTCACTTGCTCGGGATTCAAAATCAGCACTCGAAACAAAGAACAACTTTGCTCCTTATTGCACAAATAACTATTAATCAACTAACCTTTTTTCCAATCCAAGTACAGAGGTCAACGATCTTCCACGATTTGGCCTTAACATTGCGCCGGTTGTTCCTCTCCTTCCGAGGTGTACCACCTGACAACGTGAACCATTCCATCTCACTTAACAGATTTGAATCTAACGCACATTCAAACTCCAATTCTAGTTTGACACTAGTATCTTCTTTATATCCACTCATTTTTAATTAAACTTTTAAACACTAACGCTACAATAGTTAAATACAGTTAAACTCTTTATTTAGCTCGTTTTAATAATATGTACGTAAATTAATTTAGATTAAAACAATAAAAACTCAAAATATTATTCAGGCAATGGACTCGAGTCTCATCCGTTAGTCTCAAACTCGTATTGATAATTAAGATCAGAATGATGATGTCAACGCTATATACGTGAGCAGGCAAGGCTGACTGTTGTTTATAAAATTAAAAAAATATCATCTAAGATAACTCCGTTAAATTCTTGTGACTCGTGGATAGCATATGATGTAGTTTATCTGTTTCAATGTGTTTTTAAAGGTATGTTGTTTATCGTAGGTCAAAAGTCAAAACGAAACAACAACTACTGGAAAGAATAACGTAAAAGTTGAATTTGGTAATTGTTTCGAATACATAGGCACTGTTCGTAATCCAATTCAGATAACGTGAATAACATAATAGGTGAATAATGAAAAAATCTACATATTTAAGTACCTAAGCGTATACCTAATGTGCGAACGGTACTCTATTAAAAGAACAAAGAAATCAATCTCTATAAACTTTTTTATAAATAGAAAAAAGGTTAATGTTTTCAAAACGTTTTCTGAACATTTATGTTATTAATATAAGTTTGGTATTACTTTGCCTGGGAATGACAGAACATAAAATACCAATACGACCTCAATGTAACCGAATTATTTTCATGCTAAGAGGCCGGCTGAACATTATTTCGCGCACCTGACGGTAAGTGCTGATGTCTTAACAATCGGGCAAATTTAAAACAGGAAGAATCCACTTTATTTCCTATTACACTTATTTTAAATTAAATGTACCTAGGAAGACTCAATAGTGACACTAAGAGGTGTGAAAAATAGTATTTATAGTATTTATACTTAAAAAGTATTTATAGCAACGTTTAAGTTAAGTTATTTATTGGGTAGGTAGTGTAAGTTTTGAACTCTATTACAAATGAAGTTTAATACAAAATGTAATATCTTAAATTGAAAAAAAAAATCGAGGCTCAAAAAGGAACGTTTTAAAACTTAAATCGATTTTATTACCTGGAGAGCTATTTTGAGAATGATTGAGTCTGGATATATTCATAGGCTTTCTTGATCTCTGAATAGCGTCTCTAAATAAGTTAGTTTCGGATTTCAATCGTCTTTTCCGTACTTTATAAGAATGGCTACTGTTAACTGATTTAAATGAAACATCAGAAGTACTGGATAATTGACAAGATGAAACCGATTGGGTAACAGAGTTCTTGTGATCAGTCAAATCTGATGAGCTCGATGTACAAGATTCTGTACACTTCGTCTTTTTCCATGGCCTCGAATCCTTTTCATCTCCATCGCTGGAGTTTCGTCGATAACGCTTGCTCGCCAATGATTGTTGAAAGTTTTCATTGCCATTAGATAATAAATCGTTTATATTAAAGTCTTTACTGAACGACAAACTCGCGTCATTGACACTACCGTTGTACGGTAGCGTTACATATGTTTCTGTTTGTGTCGAACTATCCGTCAAGTTCCCAGAAGTTGAACTTGCTTCGTCACCGAGCACGATACTTACGAAAGGCGGCGTATCGTTGTTTTCTTTACATATCTCATGCAGGGATGAATAATAGCTGCGATCCCAAGAAACAATCGATTCCTGCTGAGAGCTTTTACGCATCACTTCAATAGAACTGTTGTGAAAAATCCCAACGTCTTCAGTTATGTCCATGACATTTGATTTAAAAAAAAATTCAGTCTCTAATGCCATGATTTTGTCAGAAACGTAACTTATCTTAAAACAGGTTTGTTTACTGATTCGTGTTGGGTTTTTTTTCATTTATTTAGAGATCGCTGTATAATCTTAAACTTAGTGTAATGAAAATTTACACAACAGTTGATTTGATGGTTACTTGGTCACCTGTTGTCAGAAATTTATGACTACTATTCTTACTACCTTCATATGGAAATAATTGAACCACAGAGAGGTTTTCGTGGTTCTATTAGTCCTATTAATTTGTTAAATTGTTAATAGCTCTGTTTGTTTTTCATCTGGACTACGTTGAAGTTTAAATTGCTTGCCCGTATCCATGTCCACGAGATAAGTTGAAAAAATATGGCATTCTTATTAAAAATACAAAAACTGCCATTTTTTTAAATGTTTTTAATTTTTATGATGCATATTTTGTAATTATTGATATGTAAAATCCAGCCACGCTTTCTTATGACCCGAAAAATAATAATATGAAAATAATACTTAAAAAATATGTAAACATGTCCTCAATCTGTTGTCTCGAGGTGAGTGCATAGATTATTGTATGGTGGGTGGCGGTATTAACGTTATGTTAAGGGTCCGGCATGCAATCCCTTAACATCTGATGATCCGTGTCTTGTATAGCGATTGTCCTATCTCTCAAACTCGGACACATGACTGCTTCGCGTCAAATATATAGATAGTAATAGATAGTAAATGTAGTTACAGTTACATACGAGACGTGAAACCTAGCCCATAGACACAATCCACTGAGTTTCTCGCCGAATCTTCTCAGTGGGTCAATATTCCAATCCGATAGTAGATTCAGCGAGCGATTGCTCTTGCTAGGGCTAATTTTAGCAAATTCTCTCAGGTTGAGCCCGTGAGCTGACCTACCTGACCGAGCGTAGGTAGGTAGGGGAAAACAGGTTATCGTACACATGCGAGCTCCAAACATGCTCTACTACCAGCAAATGCTCTTTTGGATTTTGTTTTATTATTTTTTTGCTTGGTTTAGACCAGTGTCGATAATTTTTAAAACCAAAAAAAATTATAGTAGGATGAAACCCATTAGAAAAGGAGGGGAATATTATAAAAATGATAGGAAAAATAATTTACGGGCGATCTGAGGTCGGGAAGGGGATCGGGGGGGGGTGTGTTTAAAGGTAAAAAACGGTTTTTCTCGATTTCCGGCAAAACTAAAAGTCCTTTGGAAAAAGTCAAATGGCAAAGTTGTAGGTAATAAAAAGATCTAACACTTTTGTATTTACACTTTTTTCACTTAACCTCAAAATTTATGTGAAAAATTCAAAAAACCAAGTTTTTGGTTTTTTATTTATATCTTTTTAAAAAAAAAAACTTTTTTCACGAAATTTGGTGAAATCTTACCTTTTTATGCCCCAAATACGCTGTAATTTATTTGACTATAAATATTTATTTTTTCACCTTATTNATTCGATTGAAAATTAGGGTGCTTTTTCGATATCAATTCAAAATAAGGTGAAAAAATAAATACTTCTAATCAAATAAATTACAGCGTATTTGGGACATAAAAAGGTAAGTTTTCAGCAAATTTCGTGAAAAAAGAATTTTTTTTGAAAAAGATAAACTAAAAAACCAAAAACTTAGTTTTTTGAATTTTTTACGTAAATTTTGAGGTTATGTGAAAAAAGTGTAAATACAAAAGTTTTAGATCTTTTTACTACCTACAACTTTGCTATTTGACTTTTTCCCGTAGGACTTTTAGTTTTGCCGGAATTCGAGAAAAACCGTTTTTTACCCTTAAACCCCCCTCCCCCCATCCCCTTCCCGACCTCAGATCGCCCGTAAATTATTTTTCCTTCCATTTTTATAATATTGTCCTCTTTTTTAATGGGTTTCATCCTACTATTATTTTTTTCACTTTTTTTTATTTTTAAAGGCTTCTACCCTGGTCTAAATAAATGATTGCTCTCACTCTGCGAAACATCGTGCCACATGGCGTTGCATCGCGAGAGCATCGGTATCGCAGGATCCGACTGATGCATGACCACGACCACTCTGCCAAGAGTGTACGAATAGGAAGAAACCCTGGTCTAGTTGCCTAAAGTAAAGAGGTAATCCCATCATCACACAGCACACCACAGCCTTCATCGATGTTAAGTACAGCTCTTATATTGTCAAACGTGAGTGGGTCCATGTAAATTTTGTATAGGTCCTTCTGTAAAAGGGCATTGTTTTGCTAACAAAGTAATTTTAATGTCATTTTCGTGATATGTGAAGGTGCTAATTTAAAAGAAAATTTGAAAGCCTTTGATTAGGTATAAAATACAATTTAGGCCCATTATTCACTTTAACTAAAACTACACCTCGCAAAAAAATAGTGTCTTCTTAATTATTATGTGTAGGTCATAAGAACCATAATATTATCTATGGTTAAATTTGACATGCCAAATGACTTGAACTTGAAATTACCGATCGTTAGTATCATATATTAAGTGTATAATCTATGGTTAGTATTGTAAACATTAGGAACAAGTTTGATTTTGTTTTTTTTTTAGAATAATGCATAGTATTACTTTTAGATGAAACAGAAAAATGCGCTGTTCTTACAGGAAAAAAATTATATATGGAGTTATAACAATACTAATTTTTATAATATTTTCTCATCCTGGTTTGTATGGTAGAAGTTCATATGAATTCATTGAAAAACACAATATACTCAAATATTTACACGAAGAAGTTAATGTGAACTTAACTAGCAATGCATTTACAAATTGTGATTATCACGATATTATAAATGACGAAACAACTTTATCACCAAACTTAATAGAAGGAGATTTAGTAGAAGGTCATGGCATCAGAGACGGGGGTGAATATATACCACAAGACTGCAGACCAAGATTTAGTACAGCAATCATTGTACCTTATCGGTGAGAAAAGTTTCGTGGATAATTACATAAAATGAATTTTCATATTTCAAATTAATTAATAATTTCGCTTTTAAAGTGACAGGGCAGAACAACTTCGTGGGTTCCTGGTATACATGCACACGTTCTTTCGCCGCCAACGGATACACTATCGAATATTCATAATAGAACAAGTAGATTCCCGTCCATTCAACAGAGCAAAGCTGTTGAATATTGGAGCTGTGGCAGCAATTAATGCAGGGTTCCCTTGCATTGTTCTTCATGATGTTGACTTATTACCACTGAGACCATCCAATCTATATGCGTGTACAAAACAACCAAGGCACATGTCCTCTAGCATCAACAAATTTAGGTTTACTTATGTTTACTAATTATTTGCCTAATATATCTTTGAATATCTAGTTTCCAGTAGTTAATTGCTTCCTATAGACAATTCATTATATTTTCGCTATACAGTACAACAAACTATAAGCACTTCGACATTTATTGCAGATTTGTGCTTCCATATTTGACTCTTTTTGGTGGGGTGATATCGATAAGAACTAGTCAATACAAAATGGTAAACGGAATGAGTAACGAGTACTTTGGTTGGGGTGCTGAGGATGATGATTTATACAGCCGCCTTCGAGCTTGTAATTTTAAAATTTGCAGGTTTGGACCTGAGATTAGTCAGTACCATATGT
This sequence comes from Bombyx mandarina, assembly GCF_003987935.1. Next base: position 288,712 of record NW_021011495.1, read on the forward strand.
TTAGCCACAAGTTACAAAGGAAAGGGTAAGTTCCACATACATAACTAAATTTAGATTATATGAGTCGACTAGTATGAAAGCCGGCAATGTGACTTTTGGACAATTACTGGTAAATCAGAAAAACGAATTATTGACTTTGTATTTCATTGGCAGTCACAAAACTCTTCGGAACGACATCTTAGATAAATAACAGGTTAAGTATTAACCTTTATTTAATGCAGGTTTTGAACAGTATTCTTTGAAGGAGACAATTATATTCAAATCAATCTGTATTGACATATCAATAACATTTTTTTGTCCAAATGCACAGATTGCCACCTTTGATAATAGACGACTCATATATCTGATCTTAAATCAATGTCTAAAAATGAAAAAAAAAAATTATAGAATGTTTACTATAAGAAACTTCAAACAATGTAGTACTGCTTTTAACAGCATGTCTACTGTTCATTGTATGTAATGATAAAAAAAATTACAGAAAATTAAGAAGTGATCTGTTAAGTTTTGCAAGAAAAAGGATGGCAGCAGATGGATTAAGTTCTTTACACTATTTAGAAGTGGCCACAGTATTGCATCCATTATTTACACATATCATGGTTGATTTGTAATATATATCAAAAATTCATATCACAATATGTCTAGCTTTATGAAACTATTGTACCTGGATATAGTGACTTATGATTATTTTAAGGTAATTTTATTTAGAATAATGCATGCATACATTGCATGTTTACTTAAAGAAACTTGAATTATTTAATATGTTGTGTTTAGTAAGTTTCTGATATTAAAATAATTGTTTGAAGCTGTTGGAATATTAGTAAATATTGAATTAGTGAAATTTTAGACTGTGTTAAACGGCACATGATAATGTAATTGATTCTTCAAGGACATGCTCAACAAAAACTCTTGAGGTATATTAGGACTATAAAGTTTAATTTAAATTAGATAGAAGAAAAGTTCAAACATAATCAACTAGTACATTAAGCACCTATCATAATATTGGTTATATAGATCTAAGTATTGTTGATACAAAAATTATCTATGGTTGTGTTCACAGCACAATATTCATATTTCAATATTTCAGTAGATGTTATGACAATAACAAAAAATATCATACTGTACTTTATGTGTTGTATTTTTAATGAATTAAAATATTACTATTTATTCTGTGCATATGAGAAGTTGTCTTTGTCAAATTTTCAAAATTAATTTTAGAACCATTTTGAACAAAATACTTCAATACCTAATGTCAATTTGAAACTATTTGAAAGCTTTACGAAATAACTTTAGACAATAAATTACTATTAGAGTACATTTGAGTAATTAATTACGTGTACATTATATAATTCATTCACTAAAATTAATAATGTAATAAAAAAACTAAATAATAATTAGATTATTATTTAAGATGTAATTTTTATCACTAAATAAAATTATTTTAAAGAGCACTGCTGTGAAACAAACTTTAAAATAATTTAGACATATCATAGTGGGTCAGAAGGTATTATTCTCATATTTATTTTATTTATTTACTCATAAAAAAATTGGAATGACAAATATGTTTAGTCACATAAAACTGTTTTCAGTTTTTCTATATATTCTAATTTTGTCACTAAGAATTGAACAGTGCAATAAAGGTAAATGTTAACCAAATAATAAACTGATTTTTTGTTTTACAAATTTATTTGGCATCAATGTTTGCACAGCTAATGGTCCCAAATCACAGAAATATATTAAACTTAGTTAAACTAAAATTTGTGCTGCAAACTACACAGTGTAGTAATGGTTTGACTTGATGAAATGCATAGGATTTTTTCATTAAATGCAAAAAATATATAATGCATATAAGATTTAGTAGCTGCAATATATCTTTGATTTATTGTTATTAAAATATCCACACCGTTGAATTCAATTACACTTCTAGCACCATTTTTATTTAAATATTGCACCACAACCAAATTATTAATGAAGCAGCACTCAATCATCAAAGGATAAAATAGTAAAAATTAACTTAAAACTAACATAGTTTAAGTTATAAAATATTTACAAACCAATTGTCTAATTAAATCCATTTACCCTGTAATTTTATTACATTTATAAACATGTTTATTTTGCTTGAAAATATACCATTATGATATTAAGAAGGAAAACAAAGTTAATATAAATCAGATACGAATAATTAAAAATAATAATATTTTAGGTTACAAAAAGGTAGATGAAAGAAACTATGAAAGAACATTATGTGAAAAGGATAATCAAAGAATATCTTATTTCTGTCATGTACGTTACATAATTAATAATATGCCATTTATGCCATGAAAGTATAACTATACATGTGCTTTAAGGTACATTGTGTACTAAAACTAATTGTAGTCCATTATTATGTATAAAATATGACATAGTGTAATTTACGAAACTAATTTTGACTCAAAGTTTACCTTTCAATAAATTCATTTAAATTATATGAATGGAGTCTGTCACTATCACCAAAAAGTTTATAACTATTCAATATTCAAGTCTATTTCTGTATAACCCATATTTTTAAGGCTGTACATATTATAATTTGAATCTATGGTCTCAAAACAAGCATGCTCACAAGGCCGAGCACAAATGAGAAGACTAGCTTAAGATTGGCACCAATATGAAGCCAGTCAGGCCACTGTGACTTTACCGCTTGTTCTGGTTGTGTTGGTAATAGCAATGCAGCTATACAACATATACTCACTGCCACTGCTACCATGTTTGTTGGTTGATGCTCCCTGAAATAAAATTATTACAGAAAAGTTTCTTTTGTTGTTTAAAATTTTGTTTACAACTTGTGATGCTTTTTTTAAATGTTAAAAACCTAACAATTTAATATGGTCAAAAAACTTGTTTACCTGTGGTGTCCTGTATGATTACATGAGATTTTTGTATGATCCTCAGTAGGTCTAATTGGTGCAGCTCTGGATGCTATTGGATGAAAGTTTTCACCAAAGCTTTCTTGGTTTGTACTTGATGGTTCACCTTCAATAAGTTTGGTTGGAATGTCTCTTTTTCCCAGAGCCTGAACAGAGTATGTAAAATACCTATTTATTTGTTGGAAAATGGTTATAAGTTAATTGTATATTCAATTTAGAAATAATAGTATCAACTGATATGGTTTCTATAGTCTAGTTATGTCCTTGTATTAAATTTCAAATTTTATAATAAGTTATGGTTAATTGATATAGCCAAAATTCCAACCCAACAATATGAAATAATATAATCTCCAACTAAAGTAAAAATTTAAGTGAACTTCCCTGGTTTTTATAACTGATATATTGGATGCTTAAATGTGCAGTTTGTAAATTTATAAATGTCTTTCAATTGTGGTACTGAATGGTGAAGGAAACTTATATGTCATGCAGATTGCAAAAATGTTACGTGTCTGTCCTTGAAATCAAAATTTGAATTCCCCAGTAACCTAGTTTAATAAGCTATGCAACAGCCTACCAAAACAAATTATCACAGAAAAGTCAAAAGTACAGGCTATAAAAGAGAAGGCTCAATCAGCTGAAGACCAAATATTTGTTGCTGGTCAATACACAAGCTCCAACTTACTGTTCAAATGTATGTACAACCAATTATTAATTTCTACTGTAAAATTTGATGTGATATGTTATAAACAATAAAACAGCCATACGTAAATTAGTTATTGAGACTTTAATTTTGTATTTCCTTTGTATTATACTACCTACTGGTAGTAGAATCCTTATTCTATGATTTTTATACCGCCCAAAGGGCTGTTTATGTATTTATATTAATAAAAAATACTTTAGATTAAATAACGTTAATATTGGGATGAATGATTTTGTTACTAATTACCTGCTGAGTATTTCTGTCAAACATAGTTATTCTGAATTTTTCTATTGTGTCGCAATGTGAAACAGATGGTTGTGTGTAACGTACGACAATATCAATACAGCTTTGTGGAGCGATCACACCCTCTGGGTCGATGACTGTAAACTTGTTTGGTGACGTACATAATACTGAAATTAAAAAGAACCACGTTACGATAAAAAGCTATTCAAAGAATCCGCACAAAAAATATACGAATTTCTTACCTTTGAAATTTACAGAGAAATCATAAGGATTGTAAACAGTTAACAACTGTTTATGAGTGTGTCTAGCGTTAAGGTAAAATTCTAAGGAAACAGGAAATACAAACACTGGAAAATTTTTCATATTTCATAGAAAGTTTACTATTTTCTCAGGAAAACAATAAGCCAATATGTAATAAGTACGTAATATCAACAATAACAAATTTCGTCGACTCGTAAAATTGAACCGATTTTGACAGTTACGTTTACGTATTTGACGTTTGTCATTTTAGTTGTTTGATTCGTCCATTGGGTAAGCAAAGGCAATTTATAGCCCAAAAAATTTTTTTTTTAACAAAAGCCTTTTGTACGAAATGGGGAATGGAATGGAATTTAATGAGGTTAGTTAGTACAAAACTGTAGGTGCTATATGAAATGAAATCATGGAAACTTTCAAGCTCAATGAACTCAATCGTGTTTTTAGATCTCGAGGTCCGACCTGTTCATATTTCCTCACTAGAGCAGCATAGGTGGTAAATAATCAATAAGCCACCAATTGCTCGTGTGAACCAGAAGTAATATGAAATTAACAAAAAATAAAAATATAAAGAGGCTTAACCGTCAAAAAGCACTTGGTTATTTTAGATAGTAGTATTGGTTACATTTATGCTGTGCACGAAAACCAAAAGTTAAACAGGTTGTATAATTAAGTAAACTTGTTACATAGTTTAAGTATGTAGTAGTGGTAAGTAAAATTAAACTTTACAACAATCGTCCGTAACCACGAAAACTGTTCGAACATTAAGATGAAAATAAAAACGCGAGATAAGATCATAGTTTTAATTATTTCCACGACTGGTGAAAACCGAAGAAAATATTAAATCTGTTACCAACGAACGAGATTGGTAGTGCTTTCGCCAAAATACGTATCACTTTGATCCTCTGTGAAAAGCATAGCTGTTCTTTCAAAGCGAAAGATCTCCTTTTACAGACGCAGGAACATATGAAGCCTTCACTCTGATTACTTTTTTTGGCCAATTTTCGTTTAGGGTAGGAAGGTCGAGTATCAGGGAGTCATCCTAGGTATCTCCATAGTCTTCCGAGCTCACTCTGTATGAGACCGCCATAGCACCACATTCCTCCTCGCCAGACTACCCAGTAATCTACAAGTGCAGTAAATTGTCCTTTCTAAAGTGACATTTTGCAAAACTTACCTCAGGTTGAGCCTGTGAGCTCACCTACCGGTCTGTGAGTAGTCGGAATAGCCTCTTATACTATCAGCGATTGGGAAAAAACTTGCATTCCCCCTGAATATAACGCGATCTGTGCTGATTGATTCAAGTGATCCACTTTTACTTTCAGAAATGAAATATGGACTAACAAAAAAAAACAAATTTACAAAGTATGTAATTGTTTATTTTATAAATATATTTGTTTCAGAACATTTTTTAGATTAGCTGAATAACTTAGATAGGATAATGGAGTAGCTCGATATAAGGTTAATGTAAGTTATGGTACAGAAAGTAGTAATGTAGGTTATGGTACAGAAATTCAACTTGACTGGTGCCTATTAAAACGTATCTGGCATATTATATACAGGCTATTATACACAACTACACTCGCGTTTGAAGACAAATGTACCGTTAGGGAACAATACATTTTCTGGATAACAAATATTCTTTTATCGGGGGTAGGGAGTACGTACAAAATGTCATTACGATCGGTTGAGTAGTTAAAGACTTGAAAGTGACTCGAATGAAACCTCAATTTTTAACATCAGTTAATTTACACGTTTCAATCTACCAATCACAAAACGCTTCTAACACAGAAGAGTTTGCTGTAACTGATTTTCAAATTTTTATTTAATTATGAATAATGAGATTTTACTTCTGAATGATTCAAATTTTTATCTTACAAAGATAATATTGGTAAAGTAAGGTTTTTATAGAGTACAGTGGGTAGGTACAAATAATAATCATAATTGAGTTGGATAATGTATTCGAAACGAAAATTTCACTCGTAGGCATTTACCGTTTTGAAATATATCTTTAATACAGTATAAATAATTTACATTTTATTAGGAACTGGAAACTAAGACTAAATATAAAACGGTACAGCCTCGGTTTTTCAAAAACACCTAAGTTGGTGTCACTAGACATCCACTTTTTTTAAACATGGTGTTTTCAAACCGAGTTCTCGAACGAGATTGCACAATTTTAATAAATAAAAAATATATGTATAATTTAACGTAAATTCTATTGAGCTACTTAAAGTTCATAAAACACAATAAATAAGATTAGGATGAGTTTTGATTGACGCATTATTAGGATGATATAATTTTATTTAAAAAAAAAGATTCTAAGAATTTATGGCCAGCATATCAAAATATCAATATGAAGAACAAACAGTACATTTCACTTTACATAAATAGAATTTTACTAAACAATGAGAAACCAGCCTACAAACATAGTTCACCTTGGTCAGTACTGTAGCAGCCCTCAAACAAAAAACAAACTAGAATCTTATTGTCTTCGAAGGCAACTAACAGGGAATTGCAACTAAAGCATGTTGGATAGCTTTACATTGCATCAGTAAAAAAATCGAGAAACGAGAAAGAACTCTTTGAATAAATAACATTTTTAGCATGGTGATTATAAACGAAATTTCTTTTGGGCATCAGAGGCTATAATCCCTTTAGTACCTTAGGGCATTAAATTCATAAGTAATCGACGACCAGTAAAAATTAAAAACACAAGTGCTCTTCTCGTGGTCTATGACTTCGTACGTCTTAGATTCGATAGAGTCGAACCATGGTACAACTAATTGGGAGTTCACGGAATGTTTATGTCATGGTATCATCAACGTGGAACAGCTGACGTGACTAGTGGCTCTACACAAATGACTTTGTTGTTCATCATGAAAAGTGATCGGTCAACCCAGTATCGACAGTGTGTAAACTACATAATCATTTATTAGTCTTTCATCATTCTTGGAACTCGGTAGAAGCATTACTTTGTACTGTTTCTTGTTGTAAATTGAGCATGATTGACATATTAGGTTTAATCAAAGTTTAATGGGTATATTTATTTATTTATTTATTTATTTATTTATTTAATAAGTTGCACCAACAAAGTGATCATCAATACAAAACATTGACAAATTGACAAAAGTTCATGGCAGATGTCACCTCAATTATAGGTGCAATCGACATTATTTTATATTCCCACATGCACTGGCATCATCTACAGAGGGCAATATGTAAGGTCTAATTATATATTGTATACGTCATTGATTACAAGACTGAAGATAACGTATGACCGTGAAGTAGAGACTGGCAGCTCAATGTTTTCGACTTGTCATTTTATCATATTGAGCTATACGATTACAAATAAAAATTTACATTTTCGCAATTATGCTCAAAGGCTTTAGAATACAATCACTTTGCTTGCTTCGGCGTACGCCTATTGATATGGATAGAGCATAGCCACAGCGGGATCTTCTGTTTCAAAGGTGATGAGTACATCTTTGAATTTGTCTAGAAGCTGCATTAGCTGTGAACGACTGACGTTCTCCATAAACATGATCTCTTCTAAATGCTGCTCGCCGCGGAAATAGCCTGAAAACAAAATATTATACTAATAAATATAAAAATATAACAAAATATTAAACAGCTGATGCAATGAGCACTATTACATTCCAATTGAAGGTAGATAAAGCCCGTTTATGTTTTTTTTTTTAATTGTGCATCCTATATTTTGTATTCTAATGTATTATATTTTATTATAACTATACAAAATAAATCATAATGTGATATTGTTTACTTTTGATTATTTGCGTAATTACAGATTGTACGAGGTACTGCCCACATAGGTCAGTACTCACACTATACTTGTTTCAGTAGCGAAGCAGTAATGCGTTTCGGTTTGAAGGGTGAGACAACTGACAATCTACATGTGCTCGGCGCGAGTTCTTTAATTATATGTAATAAATAATACTGATTCGACTGTTAGAGTTGTTTTACATTATCTGTATCGCACGTCGGTTGTTTTATGCCAGGAACTTTCATCAAACAGGTTTCATCACCTAGCTCTACCCTTGACATTGTTGACGTCCATGGGCGACGATAACCACTCACCGTCAGGTGGGCCGTATGTTTGCTTAAATGGGCAGAAAAAAAAATGAATAAGCGACAAGTGCATATTAGCGTATTATTTTTTTGTTATTATTTAGATGGGTGGACGGGCTCACAGCCCACCTGGTGTTAAGTGGTTACTGGAGCCCATAGACATCTTTAACGTAAATGCGCCACCCACCTTGAGATATGAGTTCTAAGTGCTCAGTATAGTTACAACGGCTGCCCCGTCCCTCAAACCGAAACGCATTACTGCTTCACGACAGAAATAGGCAGAGCGGTAGTACCTACCCGCGCGGACTCACCAGATGTCCTACCACCAGTAAATAAAACATATAACGTTAAGCGTCAGTAAGGTTTCTGAAATGTTATGATAACCTTTCTTATGTAGCTGGGCTAGCAGCAGTAAGTCGTCAGTGTTGTTCGAGGCGGGAATGTGGGACAATACGGTTCGCTCCTCTGCCGTGAACGTGTGCAGTAGGGACTCGGTGGACTCCGGCTCGGCGGGCGCTCGGCACGCGTCGGTGACGTCACAGCTGGCCGACCCGCCCCACACCGTCGGCGGCTGGAAACTGGGAAACATCGCTTTTATTTCTATACTGAGCCGGTACGGGAAGCTCACAGTTCATCTAGTGTTAAGTGGTTACCGTGACGCATAAAGATCAAGAAAGTAAATACCGTCACTTGAGACATAAGTTTTAAGTCTCAGTTCTATAGTACAACTCCGTTCCACCCGTCAGGCGGGCTTACAAGACGTTCTACAACCAGCAACAGAGAATCTACACAAAACCATAAGATTGTTTGGCATGTAAGCCTCTTACGTTGCGCTCAAGGGCCTTGTTAACCATTCAATGAAGTCGTCGTGGCCTAACGGATAAGACGTTCGGTGCATTCGTGTTGAGCGATGCACCGGTGTTCGAATCTCAGGCGGGTACTAATTTTTGTAATGAAACACGTACTCAACAAAAGTTCACAGTTGACTTCCACGGTTAAGGAATAACATCGTGTAATAAAAATGAAACCCGCAAAATTATAATGTGCGTAATTATAGGTGGTAGGACCTCTTGTGAGTCCGCGCGGGTGGGTACCTTTACCCCGCCTATTTCTGCCGTGAAATAGTAATGCGTTTCGATTTGAAGGGTGGAGCAGACGTTGTAATTATACTTGAGACCTTAGAACTTATATCTCAAGGTGGGTGGCGCATTTACGTTGTGGATGTCTATGGGCTCCAGTAACCACTTCACACCAGGTGGGCTGTGAGGTCGTCCACCCATTAAGCAATAAAAAAAAAAAGATAGCTTACCTCATTTCGCTTTGCAGTTTCAAATTTAAAGAAACCCCGTTCTTCTTTTCCGATCCGTTCGTCAAGCCGTTCGTTTTGGTGCGCGGCGAGACGTCCTGGTCGCTCTCGAACCGGTCCTCGTCGCTGCTCGTGTTGTTGGCGGCGTTGTCGTTGTCCTTGAGCGACAAATCCGACAGCCTCGAAGGTAGGCCTTTCGATTTATCATCCGAAGTGACGGTTTCGCCATTGGAGAGTTCAGCGTGACTAGCGTCGTTGCCGTTCGCCTCTATACTATTACCGGCCGTGCCGTTTATGTTGTTAGAGATGCCGCTGTCCACAGAGTTGCCGTGTTTCTTTTGTTTTTCAATTTGATTATCGTAATCGCAACCGTTCGTCTTGATTCCGTCGACAACGTCGATGCCGTCGTCGAACGAATGATTCGCCGAATCATTTTCGTGAAATTTCTCGTGTTTCTTTCGATCCGAATCGATTATTATTGGTCTGGTGTGAGAGAAATCCGTTTGATTGAGATTGTTTTCGGTGGGGTAGTCTTCGTCCGAATCGGGGAATATCGTGTTGTCCCTGGGCTCGACGGGCTCAGGTACGTTGAGTTGCATTTGGTTCAGCGAGGAGAACGACACGCTGCACGATCTGTTGTATATGTCGTGCTTTTCGCAGTAATACTCTTTACCGTCTGAAAAGAAAAATTGTTAAGTTTTAAATTTATTATATGTATTTTTTTTTAAAACATCAATAAAAATGTATGTATGTGTTTTTGTAAATGATTGTTTATTGTTACATCATATAAAAATATTGTATTTTATAAATCCTATGATAACTATCTTAACTATCTCATTTAGAAATTAAGAAAAAAGAAAGTTTAAGTGTACCTCAGCCTAAATAGCTGACTTAACATTCTACAAGGCTGTTCATTCAAAAGTCATAATATTTTAATGAAATTATATTATATGTTTAAACATAGCTTATAATTTGATTTAGAAATATATTCACTCTTGTTACTATGGCAGATGCGACATCTAACCTATAAGGCAAGGACCTATTTCAATGATAATCAATAGGTTTATTTTTTATTTAATATGCAATCACTATTCTTCAATATTTAGGTTTTGTACTTTACTAAATAAAATTTAAATCAAATTTTTTTCACTTCAACTCTTTTTCACTACCAAATGCATAAACTCATAAGTAGCTAATCGTTGTGTATCTATCTATGGCTACCTAAATGACGTCACACCTAATAAAGATGCTTTCAGTCCGGTCCCCACAAATGTTTCTGGCAAAGTTTATTTTTTTATTGCTTTGATAGGTGTACGAGCTCACAGCCCACCTCGTGTTAAGTGGTTACTGGAGCCCATAGACATTTACAACGTAAATGCGCCACCCACCTTGAGATATAAGTTCTAAGGTCTCAGTATAGTTACAACGGCTACCTTCTCTCAAACCGAAACGAATTACTGCTTCACGGCAGAAATAGGCGAGGTGGTGGCACCTACCCGCGCGGACTCAAAAGAGGTCCCACCACCAGGAACTTAGTTTAACGTTCAATTAAAGTTTAAATGTCGATTGTCGGCTACAAGGTTCAATTTAAGTCATATAAACATTGTTGACCTGCATCACGTCCCCAATGCGGCGAATTGAACTGCACGTACGTATGGAGCTGCAGCAAGAGTCTGCGTTGCAACAGCCACGCCACGCAGCGGGCCAGCCGCGCCGAGCCCCCGCACCCGCCGCCCGCGCTCCGCGATATGTACCACAGCGGAGCCGGCAGAGAGAACTCACTTAGCATCTGCAAATACAGAAATAAGACTAAACTTCTATACTGGTGGTAGGACCTCTTGAAAGTCCGCACGTGTAGGTACCACCACCCCTCCTATTTCTGCCGTGAAGCAGTAATGCGTTTCGGTTTGAAGGGTGCGGCAGCCGTTGTAACTATACTCGAGACTTTAGAACTTATATCTCAAGGTGGGTGGCGTATTTGCGTTGTAGATGTTTATGGACTCCAGTAACCACTTAACACCAGGTGGCCTGTGAACTCGTCCTCTCATCTAAGCAATAAAAAAATAAAAAAATAAAAATGTAATAATAATAAAAATTCTTTTTACGAAAATTCCGCGGACGGTGGAATTTGAAATTTCTCATACTTATAGAGAATATAGAGAAGGAGTGCAGAATGTTAGTATTTTTTTTTAATTATGCATAATAAATATATTAAACCTATTAAAAAAATATTACACACACTACCATGTATTTGACACACACACGCATGCATACTATTTGTTTATTGTCAAACTTTTCTTATTGCTTATAGTTTGTGGTCAAATCGAGAATAGATTAAATATTGTTTCGCTTTATTAATATTTGTATAAAGTGTAATCTTAGCGAAATCTGTGATTATAAAAGTATATTAGTTTTTGACTTTATATGATTATAGTCGTAATAGTGCACAAAATTATAATTTCAATTAATTATAGTCGAATTTCGACTACCAAGGGACCACTAGTTTATTATAATAACGGGGAACAAATCACGCATCGTCATCCAATTTAGGATTCCCTGCTTTATAGGTACCAGAGACTGATAAACATACTTGTATATGTTTAAATATATACAGTTTTAAATAATAATTACCCAGACAAAGAGCCAACAAACTTGTTCATCACACAATCGGAATCGAATCCACGACCCTCAGCGCAACAGTCAGGACCACTAACCACTGCACCACCGAGTCAGTCAGTTATTAACTTTTTTTCGTTTTGGTAGCAATTGTCGAGGTTTATTGACATTACTATTTTTTTGGGATTTCTGTTTTTAAGATGCCATTTACAAATTAAAATTAATCGAAAATATGGTCTGTGATTATCGTAAAATTTCATCATCATAAGGTGAGCGAGCATATGTAAGTTTCTATTAAACATTTTTTTTGTGATACGTTAATTAATTCCTTTATAAATAATAGTGCGTAAAGAAAATAATGAATGTCTCATACTTGTAATAAACACAACCCAGGAAACTCCTTGGCGAATTCATCGACAAGAGGTGAATGTATGTGAATATTCGCGCCGGGAGCCACAACGTATACATTCCCTTCGCACAATGGATAGATCACCGTCGCTTTAGCCCAATACACTAAATGTCCAGTTAGTTGAGAGACCTAAAATAATTAGAAAAACAATTTTAAACAATTAAACCTGAAACGAAATATTATTGTCGCTCATAGAGCTAGCTTAACTTGGTTTACTTTTTTATTTAAAGATTGGTATTCATTGTCCCTTTAAATACTACAAAAATATTATTTTAGGGTACGGAACAGTTTAAAAAATTTAATATGCAAGTGATAGAGATTGAAGTGAAGGGTTCTAAAAGGTAATTAATTTTGGTTTTTTATTTTTGTACAGGTATGAAGGGCATCAATTTTACGACCCACTTGATACTGAGTAGTCGTCACTGTCGCTCATGGACATCAGCAACGGTACAGACACCACCAAGCCATTGCCGACCAGCCAGGATTATATTTAAGCCTTGAAGAAGGCCGTATCATATCACTATGTGATTATCATTTTTTACCAATCACTTTGCTTTTAAGTACTCAAAACACGAACCGCTAATTGTGCTTATGCGTTCTGTTATATCAATTATAATTATTTTACTCCGAGAGTATTCATTGACACATACAAATGACATGTACCCAATATGTATGTTAATTACTAGATAAGACTAGTTTAGTTAGAGTAAATAGTCACAGAACCCTGTTATATGTATACATTATTGATTTGATCATTGATTATAAAATAATGAGAAATTTAGCTCATATTGAATTTCTTAAACCGACTTGCTTTTTAATCTAAAAGAACCTTAAAAACAATAAAATGTTTACTTATTTATGGATTTATACTGTTTATACCTGTTTGAATGTCAGATCCGCTTCTATGGCCAGTGTTTGAAGACTTTTTAGAGGGCTATATAGTTTAATAAGTCGCAGTAATGCAGAGCTGCCATCCAGTGGTATCGACGCCAACAAATCATTTGGATTCACCTTGAAGTAAATTAACAACGTAAATTTTGTTCACGATTGACTTCCACGGTGAAGGAATAACATCGTGTAATAAAAATCAAACCCGCAAAATTATAATTTGCGTAATTACTGGTGGTAGGACCTCTTGTGAGTCCGCACGGGTGATACCACCGCCCTGCCTATTTCTGTCGTGAAGCAGTAATGCGTTTCGGTTTGAAGGGTGGGGCAGCCGTTGTAACTCTACTGAGACCTTAGAACTTATATCTCAAGGTGTGTGACGCATTTACGTTGTAGATGTCTATGGGTTCCAGTAACCACTTAACACCAGGTGGGCTGTGAGCTCGTCCATACATCTAGGCAATAAAAAAAAAGGGATACAGTTCTTATATTAGAAACGTCAAAATATGTAGTAACGGAAAACATTATTGAGAAGAGTATTAAGTGGTAGGCAGCGGCTTGGTTTCTGCCCATGGCATTACTAAATTCCATGGGCGACGGTAACCACTCACCATCAGGTGGTCCGTATGCCCGTCTGCCTACAAGAGCAATAAAATAAATAAAAAACTTGTCTTCTACTATTTTGATGATATTCTCAAGTCACTTTTCTTTTATGTTTAAAATTTTCAATATTCATAAACACTAAAAAAGTTTTATGTATATTTGATTACTTACAAGTAGTAGCATGCCGTGGTATGGCCTCAGTTTTTGCAAACATTTGTCTATTGTTTCCGGTTCTATTATTAATCCTCTGTTGTGAATTTGATGGGCTTTGTGCGGCAAACAGAAGGATAGAAGTACCCATTTATTTACACGTACTTGAACTATGCCTGAAAATTAAAGCAAAAGCTAATTTTACATCTAAATTGTTTTTGTATTTAAACCAAGTTATCAGAATCACTTGTTACTAATTAGGTATGATGTTGTCGTGACTTAAATGGAAAGGGCGTCTGGTGTACTTATATAGTGCGACTTGACCATTATGGTGTGCAAATTACACAGACAGATATTAATCGTTGCAATAGGCACATAACATGTTCTGATGAGTCTGTGCGGTTACCAGCACCCTGCTTTTATTTGCTGCAAAGCCATAATTAATTTCGGTTCGAAGAGAAGACCAGCTGTTATACTATACATATAGTCGAGACATGTCTCATATCATAAAAGCGAGGGTATTTCAAGGGCAGCATTCGGACTGTGAAGTTTTTCAATTCCAGTAACCACTTAATACTATGTAGACCTAGTACAAAAGTTTATTGTACTAGGCCCACCAGTAAAATTTAGTCTAGATATGTTATATTTTAAGAAAAGTATTTAACCTGTGCTACTTAGTTCCTCAAAGACAGACTTCATGGACCTAGCTAAGGAACTCCTTTGTAATATTAAGTGGTAGGCAGACATTGGGCCTCCCTCAAGGCCATTATCTACACTATATGTTGTAGAACTAACAGAATGTCGGAGATTCTCTTCCTCTTCTTCATTATCACCATTAATTTCACTGTCGTTCCTCTCATTCACTTCATCATGAGCAGCTAGCTGTAAAAATATGAAAAATATATATTTTATAGCTTAGGTTGGTGGACGAGCCCACGGTCCACCTGGTGTTAAGAGGTTACCGGAGCTCATAGACATCTACAACGTAAATAAAGCCATATATTGAGTACGAAAGGTCTGATTTTACAGTACAATAGCTGCCCCACCCTTCAAACCGAAATGCATTACTGCTTCACGGCAAAAATAGGCAGGGTGGTGGTACCTACCCGTGCGGACTCACAAGACGTCCTACCACCAGTAATTACGCAAGTTATAATATTTCGGGTTTGATTTTTATTACACAATTTTATTCCTTCACTGTAGTAGTCAATCGTAAAGATTTGTTAAGTACGTATATCATTAGAAAAATTGGTACTTGCCTGCGGTATTCGAAGACCTTCTTATCCTTTAGGCCACGACAACTTCAAAAATGCAACAACGAAACAAAATCTTTTTTGTCTCCACAACGCTGGGTCGGCAAAGAGAATGGTTCTATTCAATTCTCTTCTATCAGGCCTCATCTCAACACTCACTCCGTTCCTCTCTCTCTCTCATATCTTCCATTCACACACTCCATTCATGTCTTCTTCGTTCGACCTCTTCCCCCACACCATTTCCATACATCTCCTAGTCACTTGCATCTCCTCTCTATGCACCAAAACAACAAAACAAAATATTCAAAACACATTTTCCTGTTTTACTTTATACTACTTTTGATTCCTAAAAAGTACATTTATAATTATTTACCATAATTTTCATTTCTTCTGTTAAATATGAACACCTTTTTTCTTCATGTCTCAGTGCTTTACCCAGCCTTTTACTCAAATCATAGTAACATTTTACTGTAATTTAAATTAAACATACAATTAATGTGTTACAGAAATATTTTAAGTGTTTTATGAAATGAAATCTATTATTACTCAAAAAAAGTTGATTCGATCATAAACTGTCTCTATAAGCTAATTTAAAGAGAAGTGTGATGAAATCTACATTCTATTCTGTTTTTATATTAATAATTACTCTGCAAGATTAATAGATGTACATTTTCTGGCAACATTCTGGCCATGCAATTCTTACAATAAGCATATTTAGAAGTCTAGTTACAGTAATATTAAAGTAGAATTAAAATTTAGGGCCAATAGCCAGAATGCTTACTTTCCATAGTTATGACTAACTAATTTCATTCAATTATTTGCATTAAAAAATCTTAAACCGTACTTACCTATAGAATGACTGGCAGAGGCTTGTAAAGCAAAAACTATATTTATGAGAATCATAGCAGCAGTATCATCTTTATTTGCTCTGTAGGGCAGCAATGTTGGATGACCAACAAACCTCACATCATTGACTTTTAATTCAAATTTCTTGTTACATAATTCTGCTTTTACAGCAAACAGTGTTGAAAGCATTTCATCAGTAAAACCACTTAGTTGACCTGTTAAATCATATTTTGCCTGAATGGATTTGAAAGAATAATAAAACCAACCCAATACCTTTTATTGTGATTGCGTCCCTGATAAAGACCATGTTGTTTCAATGGTTAGTAACCCTTGTTGCCATACCACATGGTACACCAGGAGTTGATTCCCAAACAACCTTCTTTAGTGTTCCAATCTAGGTATAATTGATTTTCCAAAAACCATGACTCAGGATAAAAGTTTCGTACACTTTGTTTCTACATTTGCACACTTAGTTTATAATAAATTGAGAGTATGAAATTGTATGACCATATATAATACATCATCCTTATATACTTGTTTAATTCCATTGTTTATATGTAAACTAGCCGTACTCGCCAGTTTCGCTTGGCATTTAAAATTAACATTATTATTTATTGTCTTTATTATTAGGGAGTCCAAGACTCATATAAATATTAGCCTATTCATTAAGTACATCTATTTTCTACATGGATACCAAGTTTCAAGTCAATTGGATGCATGGTTCAGTAGTTATAATAGAAAATCCATAAAAACCACTAGATTTATATTCAAGTATAGCTGATATCTTTATTACCTTTCTATTTCCCTTTTGTTTCCTTTTCGTTAATGTTAATGAATTTTGCAATACATGTTAATTGAAGTCTTCTTATATTCACACAATGTATTACTTAGGGTACTTGTTCTCTTTTTAATAAAAAGTATTGCTAATTGATTGTTGTATAAAAACAGACATACAGTGAATTAACGTGTTACCCACCATGTGACCTTATGTTCATAATAAAATTATAAAACATATTAATTACTAACTATATTGTGGTGTATTTGTACTATTTGCATTTACAGAGTTGTTACTTAAAAGGATATAGTAACAAACATACATTTCTCAATTGAAATCAATACAAAATATGCATTTCGTAATTCTATAAAACAGCAATACTTATCCATTACCTTACCTGTTTCAAGTTAAAATCACAAACAAGGTTATAATCCAAATGAAAACGACAAGAAATCAAAAGCAATGAAAACGCTTACTACTAGTTACACAATCCCATAAGCAAATTAATATGAACAGAGGCAGGTGATGTAGCAAACTCATTAAAATCACATGTTTATTACTCAACAACGTAATAAGTGCAAAGGTGTCAGTATGCAAAACCAATTCAATATTTCACTGATTGTGAGGGACATTATTAGTCATTACACAATGTGGCAAGCAATAGCTAATCTATTTTACAAAATATATTTTGTTATGGGTATATACAATAAAATCATTTTCTGATGTAAAATAATTATTATAGAAAAGTAACTAATGAACAATTATCTATGTACTGTGCATAATAATATACAGCTGTCTTTGGTGCAGTATGACTGCTGGTGTTTAAACAACAAATATCTTCAACATAATTGTAAACATAACAAGTTCTACTTTTATGTTTACATTCAATTGAGGTCATGATAAATTAAGCAAAATTATTGATGTAAAAATGAAAAATGGTTAATTAGAAGAGAGTGAAGAGAAAAAAGCTTGTAACAGTTACAGATATTGATGCTGTAGATGGATATTTTATTCATGTATTTGGAAGGACCTCACCTTTGCAAATATTCGACGTTTGAGATTGTGAATTCTGGAGTAAATCCTCTGTTGAAGTAATTGCGTAAGGGTTGTGCCTGCCACATCTCTTCTGTTTATTCTCACCTTTATGTTCTATCGTATATGGATATCTAAACAAAAGCCTATCGCCCTTGCTGTCAGATTTCACAAAAAATATGTTTAATGGATTAACTTCCATGATTTTAGTATTGCGTCAAACCCAAATACACGTTTTCAATCTGCTTTAAATGATTACTTTATTTCATTGTGCTGTGAATAGTAACAATTAAAAGTGTATGAAATAGTTTCACCGCAGTCATTGTTACTTTTCTTTAGCACACAGCGACAAAGAGTAAAGAATTTCTTAATTAATATTTTGCTATAAATTAATGGTAAATAACACAGTATCGTATATAAACACTAAGTCTAATTTACTAATTTCGGTAAACAGTCTCGAATATATTAAGTGTATAATCTATGGTAAACAGATAAGTACTAGGCATAGACTACAATACTCTTTGTTTTTTAAAGACTTTATGGCCTGTATTAAGACCTTTAAGTTCAAATTCTTATTTCTCTTATTTATACTAAAAATAAAATAAAGCGAAATGGGATAAATTTTATTAATTTCAGATTTTTATCAAATGGGATGAATTTAAATGAAACGAGATGAGATGACTGAGACTTTTGAAAGAGCCTGAGAAGTTACGTTCGAAGGCTTTGTTTAATTTTCCCACATTTGTGCATTTTCTTAGATGATAACAGTTAATAAACTACGATTATTACATATCTAAACCCGAGGAAACACTAAATTTACAAAATAAAACAATTCAACCAACTTCACTCCGCGTGTTCCCACCAAAAAATCCGCAGATACATTACAGTTTTCTGTGGTTAGTGTTGGACGGTTAAATTTGAGGGGATTGGGTTTTGTAGGTTTATGAGGGTCTATTTAAAAACACACTGCTTCATTATAATTATATTGAACACTGTTACACCATTATAAAATTATTATCTTTATAATACTCTTAGATGCTGCTCTGACCGTGTCTAGATGAGAGACTTCACTTACGAGAAGACAATCATCTGTTTTTTTAAATATTTAAAATAATTCCAATATTCGAAATCTGCAATGATGTGTCATGTGTTGCCTGCCATTATATTTTCAAACTCCAACAGTTAGTGAACAGTTCATAAGGCTAAGTTCATATGATCGCGCGGTACCGCGCGTCACCGCGCGGTGGTAGCGTTCACATGACAGAATGTACGCGCGAGAGTCTGGAATCAACATTGATTGAGAATGGACGTGGAGGAAGCAATTTGCTTATTGAAAGACGATACTGGGTGTATCCTATTTTAATTGAAAGACTTTCTTTAAGCCTTTTTGTAACTTTATATCCCGACCTGAGACTACACGAATAAAATTTTTAACTACCTAGTTTAGGATGTCAGTTGCATCTTTAAAATTTTTATATGATTGCGTTGAAAACTATTTAATATCGATAGACACGATATCGTCTTCGCTAGGTACTCATTTTTCTTTGATCTATGCGTCTGTCCGTCTCAAACTGCGCGCGGTGAGCAGTTCCGCGCGGTACCGCGCGGTCATGTGAACTTAGCCTAAAACAGAATATACTAAAAATTAGGCTGTACGGTGTGATGCCTTCGTCTTTCCGTTTGGAAAAATGAAACTGCGCTGTCAAAGCAGAGATTGTGGTTTATTTTGGTCTATGATTTTAATGCGTACAGCAGTCTGTCAGAAAAACATAAGATGGCTAGTAAAATCGATAGTAATTTAAAAGTTAATCCAGAAAAAGTATTGCTAGAGACAGATCAAGGCATTGTCGACAGTGAAGAAAGGAAGTGGGGAATGCCCCTAAAAGAAGTATATAAACATGGAGTCTTTTTCTATAAAGGTAATGGGCATACAACTTACCGCTACACACATTTATCAAAACAATGATTCTGATATGATGTTCTTAGAAATTAGAGAAGGAAAACAAAGGTATGGATAGATAACCTAATATAAAAATGTCAAGAAGCTAAAATTAAATTTTATTCTTTTAGAAAAGGAAGGAAAAGCAATACATCTTAGCTATGAAGACAGGCTGAAACTGGTCGCCTATACACAACAAACCGCGCACGGTCCATTTGATCCCAATTCTGTACCACCTCTGGGTGTCTTGGATGTGATAGGGAGAGATAGGCATGCAGCTTGGCAAGCATTAGGTCAAATGTCTCAAATACAGGCTATGGCTGGCTTTGTCCATGCTTTAGACAGGTGAGAATTAATAAAATATGTTTTATATTCCTAATATTGTTGGACAAGCTCGTAGCACATTCTTTGTTAAGTTATTGTACTCTATAGACATCAAAATGTAAATGTCACTCACATTGAAAATGTGCCCTGCCATCAGTAATTATGCAAATCATGCCTTTTAGCTAGACTAATTACATGATATCTATCTTTTATTGTGAGGGTTATTTCTGAACCTGTAGACAATTTAATACGTCAATTAATTAATAGTGCCTGAAGGATTTACATTCTGCCATGCCCAAATACACACTAGATGTGTCGAGCCACAAGAACTTTAAATTGCATTTAATACTTAATCGTTAAAGTAACAGTTTCCAAAATTAAAAAGTGTGTATTGATTTAAACCACTTAACACCAGGTGAGCTGAGAACTCATCCACCTGTCTAAGCAATAAAAAAATAAAAATAAAAACAATAAATTAGCAGGAGGATGATTGTGTACACTGATAACCTGGAGAAAATTAGTTTCATTCATAACCTATCTGTGAATAATCAAAAATAATATAGCTCACACAATATATTTAACCCATATTTCTAACAGTGTATTTTTCTTATCTGTAAAATGAGTTAAAGTATCAGCAATGTATGTCAGTATCAGCTGTTTTATCACTTATTTACTAAACTATCTTTGTGAATTCTATGTAGCCATATAACAAAAAAATCATACAGTCAAAGATAAAATATACAATGATGTGTACTCTTACAGGTTTAATACCTTTAACTTAATAAAACAGATAGATTCCTAGTTTTGCTTAGAATATTTTTGTTGTTATTTGGATTGACTGTAAATTTAAATTAACATATATCTACTCTATTAGTTAAGTCTATTATATCTAAAAATTACAGTTGAATTTATATAAATTGTGTTAGACAAGAGCTTGTCCAATAGAGCTTTGAAATCAGTTCAGTGTCCTACCAGAGTTTTAGATAATGAGAATATTTATTCTGTTCATTATTATTTATTCTATTTATTCATTTATTTTACTCATATATTTTATGTCGGCCTAAAATGTGAATCATTTGTAAACTTACTAGTCGTAAATTGAGAATGATGTTTTATTATCAACAGACTTTGTCCATTGTTCAAGCCATATTTGGAAGCTATACAGAAGGACAAGGAACAAAAGATGCAACAAGAGTAAGTTTAAAAAGTTAACCATTTTTTACTACATTTGATGTCTTTGTTTCTTCTTGGTTTTTGGGGCACATTACAAAATCTTCCCTTCAAAAATAGAGTTTGTTTTAAAAAACTGACATTGACTACGTAAGTTTTTGTTTTTAAATTAAACTTTTTCTTCCATAGACTGTCGAAAGAGCCCACAACCTCACCTTTTTATTCTTTATATGGGTGCACAAGCTTAGGGCCCACATGGTGTGTACAGGTTACCGGAGGCCATAGGCATAAATGTCACCACTCACCTTGAGACATGAGGTCCAAACCACAATTGCTTATTATAATCCAATTTACGTACAACAAAAAGCCTACCTACTGTTTCATTGCCTGTTTGTTTGAAGCTGGTAGATTGGAACTGATTGGACTTCAAGTAAATGCTGTATAGAGATATGAGATCAATAACAGAATTACATTGAAGACTTACCTAACAACGAAATTTAAACTTAATTGACCAAATTCTGTGCCTATCTATATGGCTAAAAAAAAAAGCTCGCTTTAAAGCTAAAAGAAATTTCCAGATCCTATTTTATGTATTTTACACACAATTTGAATTTGTGACTGCAATTTCGTAAATAATATTGCTTGAAAGATAAAACAATATATTTTATAAATATATTTTGGAGGCACATTACAGCCATTGGCCAGTCTACTTGATTTATTAGGTAATAATTTTAAGGTTGAAACGAGAAGAAGAAGAAAGATCTCGAATCGAACTTCAAAATAGAGTCATGCTAGAGAAACAGAAGCAGCAAAGTAATAAAATAACGGAAGAACAACAAGTGTAAGTGGGTTTGATTTAACTCCAAAATCCATAAAAAAAAAAGAAAAAAAAAGCATAAATAAATTTTACAAGTAAACAATTTTCCTTAATTACAGAAAATTTTATAAGTAAGAATCAGCATGCTTAGTATTTTTTACCACCCCCAAAATAGCATAGGAATATGGGCAAATATTTAAGTACAGTTAAAATATAATCAGAAAATTTCACATTGGAATGATTCAACAGATACTTCATTAAATAATGCTGGCAAATTTAGTCATATTAGTTCTAAATGAAAATACACTTTACTGGAAAAAGAATATAGTTATATAAAAATTAAATTAAAATAGAATACTTTAAAAACATGCTTTCTGGTAATTTCAAGTTTTTTTAGGTACAGCAAAGATAGTGCTCGTACTGCAGACAGATAACTCTATATAGCCAGATATACTCTTCTTATTAATTCTTCTGTCAATAAGATCTATATTTCATTTAAATTTCATATTACTTTTTCATTTTAGGCAAAGGATAAAGGATGCCTTAAACGCTCAAACGTATGATCAGTTCCTACAATATGCCCAACAACAGTTTCCTGGTAATTTCGACCAGCAAGCCATATTGATTAGGCAACTACAAGATCAACACTATCAACAATATATAAAGCAGCTAGCTGTAGATCAGAGATTAGCAAATTCTACCATACTCAACGAAAGCGGTGACACAGAGAGTGAAAATGTTAAAAAAGAGGAAATGGTGAAAGACTGCAACTTAAACGAAACTGATATTGTCGCTGTTGTGGACAACAAGTAAGTACCACTGATTCCATACATACTATATATTATTCTTCTTCTTAGTCGCATACTCCATTGCTGAAGGTTGTGTCCCTGAAAGCCCTTCGTGGCTCTTCATACTATCAGCTTCCATTTCCTTCGGTCCTTGTCTTCTCTCAGGTGGCCGGCCGGCGTGTCTTTTCCCTTCTACCTTGCCCACCACAGTCAATTTTTCAAGGTTGTCTGGTGGCCGCCGATATATTATTATACACTATTATTGTATTTTCACTAGTTACAGACTTGATTAAAATAGTTTAACAGGTTAATATGATGAATGTTATAGCTAATTGAGTTTTTCAATCGTTTTTGACCACGAAATATCTTAATAATAAGAATATTGTCTTAAATTTTATGTATTTAAAATCGGAAAACTAAGCATGGGTTTAATACCTACATAGTACATACCAATAAAAATTATATTAAGTCACTGTTTTAACTTTGTTAAAAATTGGTTTGATCTGCAAAATTTTGTTGACAGCTGCTCACCTAATTGTGGATGGTCATCATCGCTTATATTTATAGAGATAATAATGGACAAATATTGCATTATGTATTACATAGAATCGTCATTATCATTCAGTTATCTCGTCAACCTTTACAGATGATGTAGTACAAAAATCGAAGTTTTTTTTAATAAATTTCTACATTTTCTCGAGTAACTCTATCTTTAAATATTTTGTTTTTAGGTCAATGCAGACTTTAGAAAAAACTGATCCAAACGATTACACCGAAGTCTATAAAGAAGACGAATCTGAAGATGGTAATAACAAATTTCTTGTTAAACATTAAATACTTCAATGTCGATGATTAATCAGAAGGCATTGTTTGCAATACCACATATTACTATGTATTACAGTTAGCAAATAACATTTTTGCTAACTATATACATTTTTTTTTCGTCTTCCTATGCTGATAGTCTTCAGAGGCTATATCATCGTTACCCTAGCCGGTCATCGTTCTAGTCGAATCCGTCGCTTGCGACGAAGGGCTCGACGTGTAAATTGACCCACAGACACAGCCTACTGAGTTTCTCGCTGAATCTTTTCAGTGGGTCGCGTTTCCGATCCGGTTGTAAATTCTACGAAGCACTGCTCTTGCTAGGGCCAGTGTTAGCAATACCTCCGGCTTAAGCTCCGTGAGCTCACCGAGAGTTCGACGAGGACGGTGACTGGTGCTTGTGGTACCTAAAAGCACCGTTAATGGATGGGGAGGATCCGTAATGACATGCTTAGGGCACATTTTCTGTTATTTATCTCTAACACTACAAGCAGACTTCGGGACTCTGGTAACCGCACTCGTCGAACTCTGTAAAGAGTTCGAGGTGCAACCCAATCCGTACATAGATGCATTCGCGAAGCAGCTGTCCTTGAGCAGCTAGGTATCTCTCGGAGGCGCTCTGGCAACTGTTAGCAAATCCCACTTCTCCTGGATGAGCCGTTGCTCGCCCACCTATCCTGGTGAAACTGGAAAAGCCACCAGGACACAAGTAAATCTTAATTAAAAAAAAAAAAAATTTAAAATGAACAAAAATACACAGATGCAAATATTGCAGTATATTAGGACATTTTTTTAAATCATTTCTGTCACTTAACTTTCAATAATATAATATTCAGATGGTCTACCAGCGGTAGAGGATGCGCGCATGTGGACTCGTGATGAAATAGTTCAATTCAAAGACTCGGCTCGGTCAAGTGGAGGAATGTTGACTGTGGGACACGGAGAAACTGTAACTATAAGGGTTCCTACGCATCATCGCGCCAGGTGTATCTGTTGGGAGTTTGCCACGGACAAATACGATATTGGTAAGTATCTATGTTATCTGGAAACGCTGCGTTCATCGACAGTGCGTTTCCAAAGATCTTTTCTGCCACGTACCATCTGGCTTTGGAATGAGCTCCCCTCCACGGTGTTTCTCGAACGCTATGACATGTCCTTCTTCAAACGAGACGAGGCAACGGCCTGGCTCTGCCCTTGGCATTGCTGACGTCCATGAGCGACGGTAATCACTTACCATCAGGTGAGTCGTATGCTCGTCTGCCTACAAAGGCAATAAAAAAAAAGCATTTCTAACTTTTTATAGCTTAGATGATTGAACGAGCCCAGGACACACTTGGTATTAAGTATGTACCAGAATTCATAGATATCACAATGTTAATGTCACTGTCCATCTTTAAACATATCTTAATTGTATAGTTTAATGTGTGTCCACACCAGTCAAACTGTAATGCGTAACTGTTCCACGATAGAAACAAGCAGGCTATTGGGACCGATCCTTGTGGGCTTGTAGCAGCAATAGATATTCTGTAAGAGGTCCTACCACCAGTAATTACGCAAATTATAATTTTGCGGGTTTGATTTTTATTACACGATGTTATTCCTTCACCGTGAACAATTCAATCGTGAACATTTGTTGGGTACGTATTTCATTAGGAAAATTGGTACCCGCCTGGGATTCGAACACCAGTGCATCGCTCAACACGAATGCACCGGACGTCTTATCCTTTAGGCCACGACGACTTCTAAAATAACAAAATACAGATACAATAATTTCAAGGATCGACATCCTCAGTATTGCGTGAACAGGGCTTACAATACACTACTGGTCGTTGCATTTATTTCAACACATCGCCCTATTTGTGATCACTTCGTTTATTCGACTACATTTCCTATCCGAGTCCGCATGTTGAGTATTGGAGCTGTGTGTGCTATAGTGTACCTACATGTTCTAGTTTCGTAAATGTTTCTGATCCTTATAACTTATAACACAGTTACACACTAGGATGGAGTCGCTTAATGTGGAACATTGTTTTTTTTTTTCATTTACAATCCCAGTCTAAATGGTCCTTGTATACAACTTTAGTGTCTTTTGATGATGATTGAAGCAGTCTAGAAGACAATGTAACTCATATTATTATAGTGCATGAAGTTTACATACATACATGAATTACACTGATTAGGCTTAGCGGAAAATGTTATTAGCTATTACGTTCAAAGTGCAATCAGACCGTTCTCAAGTCGACATACTAGCAACAATATAAGCATTTAAAAAAAATGAAATTTAGGTCATAGCTGTTTTATGAGACAAAAAATAATCAATTAAAACTGTTTACTTTTTTCAGGTTTCGGTCTTTATTTTGAATGGAGCAAATCTCCGACTTCAGAAGTGACGGTTCACGTGTCAGAAAGCGACGAAGAAGATGAAGCAGAAGAGGAGGTGTACGGTGAAGAAGGTAATTTTAATTTAAAACAATAATCATCGTGGTACAGTGGTATTAATAAAGTTATTTGTTTTATTCATTTTCTGGTCGTTTTCAATTCACAGATCGGATAGAATGAATGAGTAATAATTAATTCGTCTTCTCGCATTAAAACTGTTTAATCTCAAAACTTACTAATTTTACAGGAGAGTGTTTTAAAGGTTTAACATGTGATATTTTTAATATAATCATCTTTGTAGCATTTATTTTTAATTTTTTACCAGTTAAATTATCTGTCTTTTAAGGAGTTCAAAATATAGGTATACTAAATAAACAAAACTAACACTAAACAGACAGACTTATGACAGTATTTATGAGAAAAATACTGGTGATTCCAAATGATTCCGCATATTAACTCAATTTCGAATATTTTTGGAAATTGTACATTTTTAATGGGAAAAGACGAATTATCATACCGCTTAACCTTTATTTGTTTCCAGAACTTACGGTTCAGGATTCGAACTCTGATCCTGAGTTGGGCAGCGATAGGCGAGTGCTAAGTGCGGTGAGGCCGCCCGTCAGCCTCGTGGTGCCGGTCTTCCGACGCGACTGTCACACAGAGGTTTGTATACCATGTTTGTATGTGAACTAGACTAGATATAAGGGGACCGTTACTAAAATAATCGGATTATACATAATCGGAAAAAAAAGCATAAGCAGTTGTTCTGTTTACCGGAGGACAGCTGGCGGGCTATTACTATTTCCATTACATTATCAAACAAAACAAAACGTATGGTCGACCCATACTGGTGCTGAGTTTTATATATTAACTAGCTGTATCCGTCCGCTTCGCTGTCCCTCCGCAACTGGTGTAGGGAGTCCAACACTGATATAAATATTAGCCTATCCATTAAGTACATGTCTTTTCTACATGGATACCAAGTTTCAAGTCAATCGGATGCATGGTCCCGTTATAACGGAATGGCTACTGTAGATTTATATATTAATATAGATTTAGACATGCCCTTGATTATTTTAAAACATAATCGAAATAGAATCAGAACTTGAATATAGGCCAAGAGCTGCCAAGGTTTTCTAAATGGACAATATGATAATATACATATAATTTTTTTTTTAACTGTATACATCCGTGTCGTAAATTGTTATATTTTGATGTGTTCGCAATTTGGTATTCAAAATTTAATACAATAAATTCAACTATTTATTTTCCAGGTATACGCGGGCTCCCATACTTATCCCGGTGAAGGAGTATATTTACTTAAGTTCGATAATACGTACAGTCTTTGGCGATCGAAAACATTGTATTACAAAGTATATTACACCCAATAGATTTACTTAAAATGTATTAGAAATATTATAACCATGACACGCGAAAGTAGTTGTGTTAACGTCGAAAAGTAATGAAGTTTACCTTTAAATATAATATTATTTAATGCGATGGGTTTATAGACAATATGAATAATGTTTTCTATAATTATACGCAGCTACTGTCAATTTTCCAAGAGTAGAAATGATGACACCAAACAATGTGCAATAAATTAAATATATACTATTATTGTTTTATTGTATGTAATGAAACTAAAATGAATCAAGTATTAATGAAAATTAAATATATTTTTTAACGAAACCTTTGAACTGCTTGATGTTAATGACGTTTCAGAGGAAAATATACATTTATAAACGCAATGTATCAAAATAGCGTGTAAATTTTATATATTATGTGCCATTATGTGGTTTTAATATTTAATTACTGTTAAATATTTATATTCTATTCAATTATTTTAATTAATTTAATTACTTTCTATAATCTATTAAGTCGACTATATTTTAATATAAGCAAAATGAAACAAAAAAAAACTATTGTTCGTAAAAGCGTCTATCATTATTTAAAAATATATAGTTTAAAAAAACACGCGTTGATATAATTTGCATTGTAAAGTTTTAACTAGACAAATTCTACATTTTATTGCTGTAGTTGGGTGGACATGCTCACGCTCCACATTGTGTAAGTGCCCATTGCATCAAATATTGTGACATCAAAATATTTGCTCCACGGTAAAAGTAAAAGTCGTGAGATCGTGCCCTCTATATATATATTTTTTTTTTATTGCTTAGATGGATGGATGAGCTCACAGCCCACCTGGTGTTAAGTAGTTACTGGAGCCCATAGACATCTGCAATGTAAATGCGCCACCCACCTCGAGATATAAGTTCTAAGATCTCAGTATAGTTACAACGGCTACCCCACCCTTCGAACCGAAACGCATTACTGCTTCACGGCGGAAATAGGCGGGGTGGTGGTACCTACCCGTGCGGACTCCCAAGAGGTCCTACCACCAGTGAATAATAATATGAAGAATATAATATGATATAAAAAAGTTGGATTTTGGATGGTAGTACCGCGCTTGCGGTCTAACAATAATTTAACTATAAATCATATCTGCCTGGTCCTATTTTTAATACCGTCGAATGTAGAAATGAGCATCGGGCTCACGTGATGGTAAGTGGTTACTGCTGTTCTCGGGGAACAGCAATATCAGGGACATAGTTCACCCCCGCTTAGGGAGCGCATTTCATATTTTTGAACTGACTATGAATAAGCACAGTGTGATCGATGGGTGATTGGATGATACAGGATGCGGTTGTCAGCGGCTTAATGATGAATTACAGATCGTGGGTTTATTTCAAAATATCTTTGGAGCATGTCCCGTGGAACATATAAAATGTATTAGTGTTCACCTGTGCAGATCGAAATACGACCGTGATCACTGACACATCAAAATTTATTAATTTAATGTATTGCAACTTATGTATGTATTACTTACTTTCATTTTGGAATCAACCTTCATATAATTATATAACTATAGTTTCTCTGGAACTACTAAATAAAAAGAGAGTGTATTGAAAAAAGAAAAAAAAAGTCCTGAACTGTACTTTTCCTACCTATACATTGATGTATGTCACACAACGTATTCAAAGTATTATTGTTAGCATTTAAAAAAATATAGTGATGTTATTTATAAACACATTTTTGTATAGGTGTTTGTTTTGTATATGTAAACCCAAATTGACGAGTGTAATAATTAGTAGGTATATAGTGAAATATATTGGTGGGAGTAATTGACAAAGAAAGAGATACACGATGCTTCAGAATATCTAAATTATTGTGTTGGGCGAGTCTGAGAAAAACATCTTGGTACTTGAGTGGTTAAGAACGAGAACATCCCGAACTCGATTGTAATTTTGAATCGATTGCGATTCGTTCGATTAATTAAACGTCTCCGATTCGCCCTACCGTTAATTTGTTGTAAAATTACCAGTAAAAATTTTATTAATTCAAAGCTATTTAAAAAGTACTCATTAAATTTGTCGTTGTGTTTACGATAGGTCCGTTTCCTCACCTAATTATGCTAGAATAAAAAAAAATGTATTTATTTAACTGCGTTTCTCTTAACTCGAATATGCAATATCTCGATATTATAAGTATAGTATCGTCGTTTCGAGATATTACATATTCGATTTCCTAACTATACGCTGGTAGTCTTAAAGGGGCTATTCCAGCTTCGCGCAGACGGGCAGTTGGGTTCAACCTGACAGAATTTGCTAACACCAGCGTCCAGCACTAGCAAGAGCTATGCTTCGCAGAATCTACCATGGGGTCGTAATCGCGACCCCCTGAAAAGATTTGATGAAATTGATAATCTGAAAAGATTCAGCGGGCTGTGTTTATGGCTTATCGGTTTATGTGAAGTGCATTCTAACTTGAGTAACATAACATTTGCATTAAGCATTTCGTGCTAAAGGGAGTTTAAACAAGAAACTAGTTTTTTACGAGGCTTCATATCCGAAAATACTATAACTTTCCGTGCGATTTAATTATTAAAAAAAAATTTCTTAAGCAATTTAAAAACTCACTAAATTCAAACTATTTCAAATGAAACTAACTAGGTACATACATGGGTAAGCGTATTACGGGTTTATGGTGTTAAGTTTTTACCAAGATCCATAGACATTCCAATGTGAATGCCGCCATGCGCCACCCACCTCGAGACATGAACTGGCAAATTAAAGATTCTATTGTTTAATAAGTGTCAAAAAAATGCCTCGATATTATCTACCACTAGGAATTACACAAAATTCATTTTGTGGATTTGATTTGTGTTACAAGATTTAATTTCCTCGTTGAAGTCGTCCGTTATGTTCCGTAACAGGTTTCCGTTACGTACGTACATATATCCTTAAAAATGTTGTCTATCAGCCCGACTCCAATACCAGCATTAGTAAACTGGGCAATCTTATCTCTGCAGCCACGATGACGTATGTATAATTTGACCTTTTTTTCTACAGCTATTAAAAGCCAAATTAATTAATCGGTAAAATTATTACATATTTCATAAAATAAAAAAAAGATGCTACAAAATATATATTTTTTGTATTTGGTTGGTAGTGTTTGTGAGATTGTTACTATTTCTGGAATTATTATAATATATTCATTTTAAAACAATAATATAATATGTTATGTTGATTATAGACTAATGAGAAATACTTTTTACCTAAAATTCCTGAGCGGCTGAGCTATCGCACTATTTCTATTTTGAAAATGTCATTGTCAAATTTATTGTCAAATCCAAAAACACTCCACAACAGCAGCTAATCACTGTCAAATTGGATTAATATTTTTGTACACACTAAAATTTCGTAAAATTATAATGTTACGACTTCTTCAAAATTTGGAACTGAAAATATCTAGTAGGCATACAAATTTATGGCACAAAATTCAATACAAAAAATATTTATGTTATCAGTGTGGTGTCAGGTTTTATAGTCACAAACCGAAAACACAAAATTGTGATAGGACTTTTCTTAATAGAAATAGGGCATTTCATTTTAAATTAAGGTATTACACTAGCCAGATAGATGCACAAAAAAATGAAGAACCCATTGAAAATGTAAAAAATAAAACCACATTAGTCACGGGCAAGAAAATTAATGTAAAATTAAAAACTTCAGAACTAAAACGATTACTTGGACTGGCCGAACCTGAAAAATGGACATTAACTGGTAAGTAATAGGTTTTATTTCTTCTATTAGACTATATGGACGTCTTGAATACTATCTATGCATCAAGTAATGCAGAGTCTATTCATTTATTTAAAGAAATTAGATGTTTCATGGTTCTGTTAAGAAATAAATAAAAGTAAAAGTCCTTATTTTCGTAGGTCTGTTCACAAATAGGGCAATAAGATAAAATTGAAAATTATTCAGTCACAGTTGATTTGAATTGGGTACACTAAAAAAAGCTTAAGATAAAGCAGGAAATGTATTCATTCATTAATTAAGATCAGATCATCTCTTTTAGTAACAATTAAACGTTTTTTTTTATTTTCATTATTAGTATAAATGAAGACATTTATTAAAAATGCTCTAGAGCTCATACTTCTTCTGGCATGGTTTGATAACTATTCTAGTTACCAAACTTGAATTTAATGTGTTAATATTGTTAACATTAATTTTATTAAATATTAATTTTCTTAATAATGAAAGAATTTCATTCGAGCTCTACACCCCAGCAGAGGGTAATAGGAAAAAAAGAAGAAGTGGCCATTTCTCCCTTTGAACCAGATCACATGACCATTTTAAGAAATAAGCAAGATTTGCCTTTGTGTGATAATGAAGAAATAATTTATGTTTTAATTACATTATATGGTGACTGTCCTGTCACTGGATGCGTAAATATCACATTTTGAATTCAGCCATATATGTAAATATACCTTGAGACGTAATGTTGAAATCTCAATTTTAGTGAAATAGCAATTAAGACTACTTTTGGCCAGATATATCCAAAATGGTATTACTTACCTGTGTAACACCCAAATAACACCCTTCTCTCCTCAAACAAATAGTATATATAGAATAAAATGATTTGAATGAAAAATGGTTGGATATTATTTGAATGAAATTTGAAAATGATTTGAGTCAAAAATGATAAAGTGAGTCGACTATTATCAAAGCCGGCAATCTGACTTTTGGACAATGATTGGTAAATCAGAAAAACGAATTATTGACTTTGTATTCCATTGGCAGTCACAAAACTCTTCGGAATGACATCTTAGATAAATAACAGGTTAACTATTAACCTTTATTTAATGCAGGTTTTGAACCCTATTCTTTGAAGGAGACGATTATATTCAAATCAATCTGTATTGACATATCAATAATTTTTTTTGTCCAAATGCACAGATTGCCACCTTTGATAATAGACGACTCAAGTATAAGATAATAAGATGATTTTAAACACACTTAAAACACTTTAAACCACACACAAAACTTGATGCTGTTGTAACTTATCACTTTCAGCTATTCAGGTAGACTCTTTTGGTTTTTTAAAAATAATTATTTTTTATCTGAAATAATGATTTTAGCTTGTGTCCTTAACATAGTGGTCAAGTATGCAAATAATTTTCTAAAAGGACAGTCATGATATTTATTCACTATTTTAGCTTTCAATTTTAATTTCAGGCGCCATTGGTTTCCTAATAGTGTCATCAAGTGTGACGATGGCCGTGCCATTTTCCCTCGGCAAGGTACTTGATATAATATACAATAGTACAAGTGACTTAGCTGCTGCTAGAGAAAAGCTCGATGCATTATGTCTGATGCTCTGTGGGGTATTCTTAATAGGAGGCCTGTGTAACTTTGGAAGAGTTTACCTGATGTCCATATCTGGTGAGAATAGATTTAATCAAATGATAATAAATAGATAGTAAATAAAAGTGAAGATTCAAAATAGGACATTAGAAAAGATAGTAATAAACAAATCGGGTATAAATGTAAGTATCTCAGTTAACGAAAATAAGTGTACATATTTATTGGCGGCATTTTATAAATATAGATAAAATATAGATATTACTTTTTAGGGCAAAGGATGACCCAGGCTCTCCGGAAACAAGTCTATGGTGCGATTTTAAAACAAGAAACGGCGTGGTTTGGAAGAACATCTACGGGGGAACTAGTTAACAGATTATCTGCAGATACACAGCTTGTGGGCCGTAATCTCAGTCAAAATGTTAGCGACGGCCTTAGGTCTTTGTTTATGGTTGGGGCTGGAACAGGAATGATGGTAAGATTTGAAAATATTATTTGTATTTTAAGAAAATCTGATTGCTGCATATTATATACGTAAATCGTATGTATTATTATTTAAAACTGAAAGTAGATGATCATTATAAAATGCAACGGAAATTATATTGTATTGATTTAGTTTTCGGCAGCTGTAATACATTAAAATTGTCACTTTGAATTGCTCAAGTGTTAATTAAATGTAAATGAATTTTAATTTACAACTGCGGAGCTTATGTAATCACTATCGGCTAGTAATCAGAAGGTACATTATAGATTCCGGACATTCACGAAATTTCACTGCTTTTAATTTTTCCCCCTCTGTTTTTTATTCGTATTAAAGGTTCTAATTTGGTGGTCTTTTGACGAGATCAACTCGAAACATAATCGCATTTGTTTAATTAGGAAGCGAGAAAATCGTGTATTCGATTGTAATTGTGCACCATTTTTTCATTCTTAAGATACCAGTAGCCTCGAGCGCAGTTGCGGATTAAAGGTCCAGAGCGCCCTTGGCAAACACTTTATCGGCGCCCCTGTACCGGCCATAAATGGCCATCATAATACTATAAATTTTAACTAGTTGTTTTTGCAATTACGATGACGTTGTATCAGCAAACCCTAGACTTTAGTAGACCAGGACCCTTGCACTTACGCTAATGCGCGAATGAAATACAAACAAATCCGCAATATTGCATAATACGAGTATATCGATGCTTGTGCAATATATACCTAATCTATTATAGATTTAGATTACAGATCAGCATTTAGTTCTTAATCGTCGATATTTTATTTTCTTTATTTATTTAAAAATTCGGAGCTCGCGCGCCCCTTGTAACTACACGTCCCTAGGCACGTGCCTAGTTTGCCTTACGGATAATCCGCCTCTGCTCGAGCGGCTATTCTAGTTTCACCCTAATTGGTAGGTGAGCTCACAGGGCTCAGCCTAAAAGACGTTGCTTACATCTGCCCTAGCAACGTAGTGCTTCGCCGATACCGCCGTATCAGATTTGCGACCCACTGAGAAGACCCCGCAAGAAACTTAGTGGTTTGTGTCTATGGGTTAAGTTCTTTTCTTAGCTTATTCATAATTTGTTCCAGTTCTACATGTCGCCTTCATTGGCTTTGATCGGACTGTGTGTGGTACCGCCTGTTTCAATGTTGGCTGTCATATATGGACGGTTCGTCCGTGGGATCACAAGGGAGTTGCAAGATTCACTTGCAGAAACGAGCGAAGTATGCTACCACAAATATTAATATTTATCATTTTAGTTTCGTAATGGTATTAGTGAAGTTTTGTAAAAGAGTTTTAACGTTTTATATCAGGGTAGATGCATAGATTACCTCATAATAAACACTGAGTAAAGTCGATACACACCTCCACTCGAATACCGTCATTCGATTTGAGACACCTAAAATATTTAAAATTAAGATTAAAAAAACAAAACAAATATATAAATATGTAAATTCAGTGAAACTAATTTCACAAAGAACAGTCGTATGTAACAAAGGAAAGAATAAGTAATTAGTGAAATGTAAATTTTATTTGTCAAAAATATAATGAAGCCAAGTCTGTTTTAAACACTGGAATGTATTTTACTAAATACGATATTATATATGTTAATTTTAATTTGTAGCTTGCCGAAGAAAAAATATCAAACATAAAGACTGTGAAAGCATTTAGCAAGGAGCCAAAGGAATGCGAATCTTATGCAAAGAGGATTGAAAATTTACTGAATTTGGCTTACAAGGAGTCATTAGCGGTCGGCAGTTTCTACGGTTTGGTGAGAAATGAACTATTAATTTATTGTGAAACAAACTTACTGGTGGTAGGACCTCTTGAGCGTCTGCGCGGGTAGGTACCCACCACCTTGCCTATTTCTGCCGTAAAGCAGTAATGCATTTCGGTTTGAAGGGTGGGGTAGCCGTTGTAACTATACTTGAGACCTTAGAACTTATATTTCAAGGTGGGTGGCGTATTTACGTTGTAGATGTCCATGAGCTCCAGTAACCACTTAACACCAGGTGGGCTGTGGGCTCGTCCACCCATCTAAGCAATAAAAAAACACATCGACTTAATACACATTTAAATTTAAAACATCAAATTTTATTGAACATCTCTATATTACATTGTAATGAAAACCGCGATGATCTAGTGATTATTTTTCGACACAGAGTCGGCTTAATTCTTCGGTGGAGTTAGTGTAGATGGAGTTTGTGAAAGGTATCTGGTCTATGGGTGCACTTAATTTTATTTATGTGTTTTGGGCACGCACAATACAGATGAAACTCTTTGCTCGGGGCCAATGGATGTGGAATACTTTTAATTTACAACGATTTCCAGAAAGTTCGCGATTTTTTTGTTAAACCATAGAGCAATATAATTTTTATTTATTTAACTTTAGCGTACAAATTATAATGAAAAAAATAATTGTTAAACGAATAACTTATTGTTTGTATTTCGTTAATGTTTTAGATTAATTCAAATAAAAACATATTTTTAGACTGGCCTCGCGGGAAATACTATAATAATATTAGTTTTATATTACGGAGGAGGCATGGTGGCGACAGAGCAACTCACAGTCGGTAACTTGACATCGTTCCTACTGTACGCTGCGTATGTGGGGATTAGTATTGGTGGACTGAGTAGTTTCTACACGGAACTAAATAAGGGCATGGGAGCCGCGACCAGACTGTGGGAGATCATTGATAGGGAGCCCAAAATTCCTGTCACAGGTTAGTTATGCAGTTCATTCATTCGGTCGTTCATTCATTTTTTTCCTACCAATGCTGATAGCCTTGAGAGGCTACTTCAGCTTCACCCTAACGTGTAGGTGAGCTCACGGGGCTCAAACCGGAGGTGCTGCTAATACTGGCCCTAGCCAGAGCAGTGTTTCGCAGAATCTACGACCGGAAAGGGAACGCGACCCACTGAGAAGATCCGGCGAGAAACTCAGTGGGCTGAGTCTGTGGGTTTTTTACTCGTTGAGCCCTTCGTCGCAAACGACGGGTTCGTTAGGGACGGTGACCTTGAGGTATCTAGGTAGGCAGCGGCTTGGTTCTGCCCCTGGCATTGCTGAAGTCCATGGGCGACGGTAACCACTCACCATCAGGTGGGCCGTATGCTCGTCTGCTTACAAGGCAATAAAAAAAAAACCTAAAGCACCGTTAATGGATCGGGAGGATCCGTAATGACGTGTGATACATTTTGCAAATTCTGTCAAACATAAAGAAATATTACGCTTTGAAAATTCTTAATACAGTACGAATCTTTTGATCATCGTGAATTGTACACGGAATGAATTCATTTTTTCAGGAGGCTTAATACCGAAAGAGAAACCGAACGGCGAAATAATATTAGAAAAAGTACATTTCTCCTACAACGATGCGCCTCTAATACGAGGACTGGATCTTCATTTGAGACCCGGGAAGTCAGTTGCGCTTGTCGGCAGATCTGGCTGCGGGAAAAGCACCATAGCATCGCTTATATTGAGACTCTACGACCCGGATAAGGGCAGAGTTCTACTCGACGGAGTCGACATACGGGAACTAGATCCGATGTGGTTGAGGAGTCTGATCGGCTACGTTGGTCAAGTACGTAAACTTTCCCGTTTATCTACTCACATAAAAAAATATATTTAACGGGTCTTAATCATGATTATATAATAATAGTGATGCTATGACTTCCATGGTGAAGGAATAACATCGTATTATAAAAATCAAGCTCGCAGACATGCGTTTCGGTTTGAAGGATGGAGCTGTATGTAAATAATAAAAACAAAAAAAATATATATTACGTTGATAGGTGGACGAGCTCACAGCCCACCTGGTGTTAAGTGGTAACTGGAGCCCATAGAAATCTACAACGTAAATGCGCCACCCACCTTGAGATATAAGTTCTAAGGTCTCAGTACAGTTACAACGGCTGCCCCACCCTTCAAACCGAAACGCATTACTGCTTCACGGCGGATATAGGCAAAGCAGTGGTAGCTACCCGTGCGGACGCACAGGATGTCCTATCACCAGTAACAAATTATTAACAAATAAAACTGTTTGTTACGCCTTAACGATATTTCTTAATGATTCTCAATTTATCGCACTAACCGTAACGTTATTCGTTTTAAGGAACCGGTGTTGTTCAGTGGAACAGTCAAGGAAAATATTCTATACGGAGCTTTAGATGAAAACGAAGAAGTACAAAATGAAAAGGTAATTATAAAAAACATTTATGTATTTTAGTGATATTAAAAAAAAAAAATTGATAGCGGATTCTAGCTTGACGTAAAATTATCTACAGTACAAGTAGAGCTAAGATGCTACTTTTAAGCGTCTTTATTCTAATAGGTAAGAGCCTTTTTTTATTGCTTAGGTGGGTAGACGAGCCCATGGCCCGCCTGGTGTTAAGTGGTTACCGGAGCCCATAGACATCTACAACGTAAATGCCGCCATCTACCTTGAGATACGAGTTCTAAGGTATCAGTATAGTTACAACGGTTGCCCCGCCCTTCAAACCAAAACGCATTACTGCTTCACGGCAGAAATAGGCAGGGTGGTGGTACCTACCCGTGCGGACTCAGAAGAGGTCCTACTACCAGTAAGACTGCATGCTCGCGTTCGAATCATGCCTCGAGGGTAGCGTTACTCACATTATAATGTTTATATGATCTCCGGTTGCCACTTCAAAAATCTTAAGTTTACAACAAAGCTTAAAAAATGCATAGAGACGCTGCAGCTCTCTGGTTAAGCGATCTGACCCCAAAAAAGGTTTGAAAAAACCTTTTTTTTGTTATTCTTTATTAGAGCCATACACCTATTAGGTTAAGTTGGCTATTTGAAAGAACCTTCATTTAAAAAATAAGAGTAAATATCCAAAGAGGTATCGTTAACTTTTTTCATGGCTACTTTAAAATCGAGAATTTTTCGATTTTCCGATTCGATTGTCGTATTAAATTTGTAACGATCGTGTAATCATGATTGATGATCGTCTCCTACTCGAAAGAAAATCGAACATTTCGGAGTTATACGTAACATGCAGATAGATTAATTTACCTACTACGGTATTTTCGGTGAGCCTCATGTCTTTTATTTAAACGAAGCTTATGGAAAGTTTTACAACAGGGCAGGCAGCGTCTATGTAAATAAAAACGAAATACTGTTCGTTGGTAATCGCAGCACTTGAGAACGCCCGGACTTATTTCGATAATTTTATCTTCACAATAGTTCAAGTGAGGTTCTGGACTGGACGAATTATGTGAACTAGTTAAGCTGCTTTCAGACTACGCTATACTATAGTGCCATATAGTAAAGCAATGTATACTTAACCAATAATATATAGTACAGTACAGTGTGAACGTGTCCATAACAATGTATGGTGCGCGATATTGTTGTGCTATGAGCTATATACTGTTACGCGCTGGGGTTCGGGATAAATAAAATTCCACCAAAGTACAACTAAAAACTGTATTCAACACTTAAAACACTCAACAAATACTTTAAAACTCTCAATTCGTTTCTTCCGCTTCGCTTCAGGTGATCCGTTGGCTGTTTCGCTTCGACTAGTTCCGATTACTAACTGACTGCGTGCCATCTCTACAAAGCTTTTATTGCCGATTCCACATCCCTAGAATTACAGAGTATATTCCACACATTTCGAGTATTGTGTTTCCGCTATCTGACAATAGATGGCGTTGTACTTCTCGAGCGCTCTAGATGCTACTAGATCCTTCTATATTCGTTCGGCTATTCGGCGATAGATAGCGTTACTCTTGCCGGTGTAACAATACTATATGCTATTATTTATAGCGTAGTTCGAGTCTTCCATTTAAACGTCAACATTTCCGAATAAAGCGTTTAGTAAAACTACTATTATTATTTGTCTTATTTCTAATGCTACAGTTTTAGAGTAATACAAAAATCATAATTGAAATATCCCTAAAAAAAGGTATATTTTTATCAAATTAGGTGTATTAATTATCTTCAGCTCTTTGATATAAATCTCAAGTCATTAGAAAAGGACCAGGCTTTTTTTAATGACTTTTAAATTTTACATAAGGAGCCGCGATGAGTTTTATATCAAAGGGCTGAAGATAAGTAAATAAAAATAGTCATTAAAAGTCGTCGTGGCCTAAACGATAAGAAGTATCTTGCGGTGCACCGGTGTTCGAATCCCGCAGGCGGGTACCAATTTTTCCAATGAAATACGTACTTAACAAATGTTCTCTCTCCATTTACTTCCACGGTGAAGGAATAACATCGTGTAGTAAAAATTTAAACAATTGCACTTGAAATTTTACTGGTGGTAGGACCTCTTGTGAGTCCGCACGGGCAGGTACCACCACACCGCTATTTCTGTCGTGAAGCAGTAATGCGTTTCGGTTCGAAGGGTGGGGCAGCTGTTGTAACTATACTGAGATCTTAAAACTTATATCTCAAGGTAGGTGGGGGAATTTACGTTGTAGATGTCTATGGGCTTCGGTAACCGCTTCACATAAGGTGGGCCGTGAGCTCGTCCACCCCAGTAAGCAATAAAAAAAGATTGAAACAGTTGCATACGATGAAACATATTTTATTTGCAACTAGCGACCCACCCTCGCTTCGCTTCGGAAACTGTAATTTATTATTGATTTCTCCACTATTTAATGGATATTATTATACATATAAACCTTCCTCTTCAATAACTCCCTCTATTAAAAAAAAATCGCATCTAAATCCGTTGCTTAGTTTTAAAGATTTAAGCATATTATATATATACATGGGGGTAAAGGGACAGAGAAAGCAACTTTGTTTTATATTATGTAGTGAAGTGCTTGTTTCTTACCAAGGACGAGCCGGCGTGGATGGTGGCAGCCCGCACTGCTCATCTGCACGAGCTAGTGACCGGCACCCGGCAAGGCTGGGACAGAGAGGTAGGCGCCGGCGGTAGTCAGCTGAGCGGGGGACAGAAACAAAGGGTGGCCATTGCACGGGCCATTGTTAAGGTAACTTATCAGCTATTGTTTACGGTATGCAGCGGCTTGGCTCTGCCCCTGGCATTGCTGAAGTCCATGGGCGACGGTAACCACTCACTATCAGGTGGGCCGTATGCTCGTCTGCCTACAAGGGCAATAAAAATAAACTTGATTTTTTAAATGTTTTTATTCTATTATCTTAATGGTTCCCAAAAGAAAGATACGACAGATTCTTTGGTTAATTTATACTGAGAAAATAAAACATTGAAAATTTAGTAAAAAAATATATATAAAATTAGAATGAGTTGGAATCATGATAAGACCCTTTTTAAATGAAATAATTGTAATCAATAAAACTCTGAAAACAGTTTCGAAAGAAACCAAATTACATATATCTTGTATTAAACTATGGTATTCTTTTTTAGAATCCGAAAATCTTGATCCTCGACGAAGCCACATCAGCGCTAGATACGTATTCGGAGTACTTAGTTGATAAAGCTTTAAAAGAGATCAGTAAGTCTAGAACAGTGTTGACCATAGCGCACAGGTTGAGCACGATACAGTCCGCGGACGAGGTCGCTGTGCTCGAGAATGGAGTGGTAGTCGAGACGGGACCTTACGCCGAGCTGGTAGCCAAACCGGACGGCCTCTTTAGGGAGTTGATAACGCATCAAACGTTTACCGCGAAATCGAGAGACAAAAAGGATATGCAGAAAAGTCAATGAGTTTTATGTACCTCATCACAAAAACGTCCAAGCAAGGATCAAAATCTGTTGACGGCTACTAAATCGGTTCCCGGCATATTGTCGTTGCAAATTTAAAATCTCTTAAGTGACATTTTTAGCCAAAATGATGTTTTCATATATTATTGATGAAAGTTATTTTGAATACCTATACTCAGAAAAAACTCTCATCTGCATATCTTTATTAGGCGTCAATCTTAAAAAATCCTAAGTGTCGCGGTTTGCTTTTTATTGTAGATCAAAGTATACTGTGTGCTCAAAAAAATATTTGCATATATTTTTTTTTTTCAGGAGGTACTTTTATTAGATTTTCTCGAAAACTATTATACATTTATACACATAGGAGATTTCAAATTTGCAACGACGATATGTTAGTTTTTAAATTATTTACGTAATGTTACCCGTTAATTGTGGCAATGTGTGTAAACATGTAACTCGTTAATTGTGGCAATGTGTGTAACATCATAATGTCCTTTTTTCACGGTCCGACTCTGCCCGTATTTTTAGTTTTCAAGTGTATATTTTATTAGAAACGTCTCATTTACTTGGCTTAGCTGTACGCTTGGGCTATTTT
Organism: Bombyx mandarina; assembly: GCF_003987935.1. The sequence continues at coordinate 330,458 of NW_021011495.1, forward strand.
CAAATTAAACGTTCGGTTATTATGTGGACCAAATTGTGTTAACGTGGATAAGATGGATAAGCTTATTATAAATTGTCTATTTTGTTTTTCGATAAATTAGTACGTCATGTTGAAAAATTTGAAAAGGAAAACTTTGTATATTAGCGGAAAGTGTTTGTTGTTTAATTGTTGAATTTATTGTAATTTTATTTAAAATAAATATATATTATATATTATTTAACTGTCGAGTGACAAGGGTTATGGATAAATTTACGCATGGAACAAATAAATGGTTGTTGTTTTCGGAAAGTGAATCGTCATTTTAATTAATTTGAAAAATAACTATATAAATATGAAGGTAAGTGCTCACTACAAATTGAATATAAATTAAGATATGTGTATCCATCCTGCCTACTTTTGCCGCGAAATGGTAATGAGCTCTTGTGTCAAGAATGAGACAGTCTTTGTAATATACAAAGTCAGACTTAGACCTCATGTTTCTAGTTTCTAGGACATTCACCTTATCGAGAATTGAAAGGCTATTTGGTTTAAGCGACATTTCACTTAATACGCAACATTTATCTTTGTAATTAAAGGTGTGTTTTATTTGGTATTAGCATCAATAGTTCGATGTTTTTAATTGAATTTCAATTAAGTTTATTCCATTCAAATAGCTGTAGAAGTTTTTTTGTTATGATATTTTTTTTTCAAAATTTAAACTTTAAATGGCTCTCCTATAAAGTTGCAAAAATGTCGGTTAAAACAAAACACCTACCATGAAATTTAAGTTTTATTGACAAAATTAATGTTGTGAAATAAACACTGGCCTTTGATATATGTACACTATTGGCGGCATAATACATACTATGATGAACTACTACCGTGATGAACAACTAAAACGAAACTACGCTAATTTGCAACACGTAAAGCGTTTGTTGTTACTACGTCATAATCATAACAAACAGTATAAATATGTAAATGGACCTTGCCCTGAGCGGGTGTATAAACCTCGCCAAAGTCTCCGCTAGACTCGCGTCCGTACACTTGCGCTCAGACGGTACGCGTGAGAACATCGCAACATGGCGTCTCATTTGAAAGCGGTACGCGGGAATTTTGCGCGCCAAATCTTGAACTGCGCGAGAAATGAGAAAAAAATAAAAAGCAATCGCGTAATTCCTCAAGGCGTTTTGAGGAGGGACTTTGCCACACGTACCGCAACTGTGTCGGACAGTAAGTGCTTGAGTTCTCCGTGGGGTGAAATTCAAATTGGAAAAGAAACGCTCACGGATCACGTCTTCGGTGAGGTGGAGTCATGGGCGGACAAACCATCTGTGGTGAGTTTTTTTTTTAAGCTTAATACTAATTTTGGTAGCGTTAAAAGTTGTTGAAAAAGTGTTCGTAGTACATAATTACAGAAAATTGAAAGTGTTGTTAAAAAATTGAAAGCACCAGGAAAATTAATGATAATACTGATTATTTATTTTCTTTAGTACTATAATGTTCACTCATAATTTATCTCTTCCACTGAAAGCTCGCGTAAATCGCCTCAATATAAGATATTACCAAACACATGAATGAATCAACAAGTAGATGTAAAGAATGTAGTAGCTACAGCAAAGAGAATTTAACAATTCAAAAGAATTACACAAAATGTATAATTTATTATTTAGTACAACATCTTTCAGCTGTTTAAACAAATCTTTAAAACGCATTACCAACTTTAGGAATGTAGTTCAATGTAATTCAATGATTACCTAAAACTCTTACTTCACTCCTCATAAAATAATTTACTGTTCATTTTAATGAAGGAAGTGAGCGCATAAGTAAATCGAAAGCATATAATCAATTAAACATCATTAAAATAGTGCAGTTACAATTATCCAGAGTACAAAGTTCACTGTTCTTTAATGTATACGGATGTAAGAAGAATATGATATGGTATAAATAGTGTGCGTTTGAAGGTTGAGGTTACATGACAGATGCTTGGCATCGAACACGCAACGCTGAAAATGGGGAAATGAAATGAATCGAAATTCATTGGCATAACGGTAGATAAATTACTAAGGACATAAGTTTATAAATATGTTTCCAAGAAGAAGGTGCCGTAAAATACATTTCGATGTTTTAATGGCCCTGATAAATACTAGGGAAAGTACGAACATACATACTTTGCAATCCCTCCCTTCGTGCTTTTTATTAATTTTTCTGTTTTTAAAAGACACTAACATTATAAACTTAGGCATCGGCTTGACTGTGCTATTGGAATTGCCAATATCCATGAGCAACGGTAACCTCATGCAATCTCTGCTTGAATGCTTGATTAGAATAAAAAACATTTGTCGGTCAATAAACCTGGTAGTCAATTTTAAATAACTGAATTTTCACTACTAGATATCGCGCTATGTCCGCGTGCCCCCCTTGTTTTCGATATTGGTCTTCCAACAAAACTTAATACACGGGTTTTCTAATGTAAAATTTTTTTTTTTCAAATTCCGATGATACCTTAAGAAATCTCCAGATTTTCATAATATTTCAACGTCTGTTCGCCCGATATACTTTTTTAATTTGAAATGTTTACAGAGGTACGAAGTGTCATTTTCGTTACCTGCCTAAGCATTTTTTTTTGTTGCTTAGATGGCTGGACTAGCTCACAGCCCACCTGGTGTTAAGTGGTTACTGGAGCCCATAGACATCCACAACGTAAATGCGCCACCCACCTTGAGATATAAGTTCTAAAGTCTCAAGTATAGTTACAACGGCTGCCCCACCCTTCAAACCGAAACGCATTACTTCTTCACGGCAGAAATAGGCAGGGTGGTGGTACCCACCCGCGAGGACTCAAGAGGTCCTACCACCAGTAAGACAAAAGGACCTACCACCAGTAATCGCATTTTTGCGATTTTAATTAAAAAATAAACAGTTCTTGTTGATTATGTGTGCTTGATCAGCGTTTTTGAATTAGATAGCCTGGAAATGTTATAATAATATGTATTGGTTTATGCACTAGGTGTAGTTTACCTACCAATTGCCTTATTTGCAAACATGACACTTTTATCTTGATACGATGTTAAATGTAATCTATAAAAACGATTATAAATATATTTTTGTTACAGTGCAGTGTTTACTGCTTACTTCATGAAATAGTTTAATATAGTAACTTTCATGCATACACTAATTTTTACCTAACATGTTGAAATTTTACTTCATTTCGTACGCGTATCTATGTGCATAATTTAGTACATTGTGTACGATGCATTTGATGAAATATTTCCACTCGATAATAAAGTAATTCAAATTTTACAATATTTATTCTAAATATCAATTAAAAATCTTACTGGTGGTAGGACCTCTTGTGAGCCCGCGCGGATAGGTACCACCACCCTGCCTATTCCTGCCGTGAAGCAGTAATGCGTTTCGGTTTGAAGGGTGGGGCAGCCGTTGTAACTATACTTGAGACCTTAGAACTTACATCTCATGGTGGGTTGCGCATTTACGTTGTAGAAGTCTATGGGCTCCAGTAACCACTTAACACAAGGTGGGCTGTAAAATAAAATATATATAAAATATCTAATACAACTTTATAACAGTAAAAAGAAAAATGTGTTCCGACTCAGCATTTTTATCTCACACGGTCACGGAAATTTGCCTGTGCATTTAATTATTAAAATAATATTAATCTTAAACACCTAAACAAAGTGAAAAAATCCTGTTCTTTTTTTGTTATATAATAGGCAGGGCGGTGGTACCTACATTTGTTGAGTACGAATTTCATTACAAAAATTGGTACCCCCCTGGGATTCGAACACTGGTGCATCGCTCAAGACGAATGAACCGGACGTCTTATCCTTTAGGCCAGGACGTCTTCAAAATGATTCGTCATATGAATACTTGCCCTTAGTGGGATCTCAAGAATCTCGGCTCAAGATCCAGGGGACGCTAACTATTGCGACATTGAGTCAGTCTTCGGCGCCGAAGATTTCAAGAAAACACTGAAGATAAAATAATATAAGATCCTTTGCACTCAGTTTTTTTAAATTACTTTTACGAATTAAATATAGTCTATGTTACCATATTGGCATGTTTTAGAAATAATCTCTAATACTGTTAAAAAGGTAAATACCAAACACTGGTCATTTTTATGTAGCATCGTGTATGACGATGTTTTCCTTTCAGCAAGGTTAAATCCGTATTCGTATACATATAACATATGGACGTCAATATTCACTCTTAGAATGGCATACCTTACACTGGCCATTAGATTCTTATAAGGATGTATGTATCACGTGCTCACAAGCGACTTCCACGAAGAAAGAAAAACACTGTGTCATAAAAATCGCTAATTAGTCGTATTAAGTCTACCCAAGTGGTTAATGAAGACCATAGACATCACAACGTAAAAGCCACCATCCTCCTTCATACGTATTACCTATATACATCGTTGGAATAAAAGTTTTGTGGATTTAAACACGATTTTCCAACATACAATGTAAAGGGCGACCAGCGTCTACGGTACAAAGCGATTAAAATATTGCAACACAAGAGACGGTATCTCGTGCCAAAATACTTTATCTTGCACCAGTTTCTATGTTATTCCAATAACAAACTGAACTTTGAACGGAGTTTTTAATAAATAAAGGCCGCCGGTTGCTCTAAAGTAAATATAAAACCAGAGTGTATTGACCGACACGTTAAAGATTATTTTGTCGGTCGATCTGAATTATACGAAGAAAAAAAAATTGAAGTTCTCAAAAGCAACGTAATGTTATGTTATTTTGCAGACTTGCGGCTCATCGGGTCGTTCATACGACTATGGTATGATGCGGATGATGGTGGAACGTTGCGCGAATGCTCTCGTCGGTCATCTGAAAATGAAGCCAGGCGAGAAAATAGGCCTTATCCTGCCGAACATTCCCGAATTTGTCGTCCTCATCCATGGTGCTATGAAGGCGGGACTTGTGGTGACATTTGCGAATCCTCTTTACACTGCAGGTTACTACTATGTCCCTATTATACGACGTAAATTGATGTACATCAAAGCTTCTCATCTATGAAGTGCTTTTGGCATGGCCGAAATCTATGCAGTGGAAGCTTTCCCATCAAGTGGATCGCACGCTTTTCGGTGCATCCGAGTAATAAAATTACGAAGTAAAATTGTACTATTCAAATCCTATATATTTGTGTCTGTCTTGTGTATGTCTATATATTTATTACATGAATTTTAAAATGGAAAAAGGTAGGTATGATCGCGTTGATCAGAATGGTTATGGAAATGGCATGACTAAATGTATGTATGTATATATTTTAGTAACCTGAGACGGCCGTTATATAATTCAATTGAGACTAAATTATTTTCTCAAAGTGGATGGCTTCATTCATCTGGGTTCCGGTAACATATTAAAATCAAGAGGGCCGTGAACTTGTCTAGCAAGCCAATATAAAACAGTAGAAATGGCGATTTTAAAAGTAAATTGAGCATATTGTATTTCTCATATTCATAAAACGTGAAATCAATAGATAAATATATGAAGTAACTACCAAATTCATTTGAAACTTTCGTTGCTACCCTCGCATATTGCATGTAAAACAAATGCACATGCATAAACAAACACATACAAACGTAATGTGCAAATTAATCATATAAGTAATTATTCATTGTGTTAATCTGTTGTCAAGCGAATGTAATTAATTATGCACTAATATAAATAGTTTATTTAGCTTCAAAACGCTGATCAGAATTTTAATGCAACTCATATTTACAAATTCATCGTAAAATAATCTGCCTATCTATGTATAAGTAGGTACTAAAAGCTGTAATAAGCGTCCGTGTAATGAAGATATTTGATCGTTTCAACAAGAAAAGTGTTTGGTTACATTGTAGTACCTACATTTATTATTAACTAGCTGACCCGGCAGACTTCGTAGTGCCTCAATCGATAAATAAAAGACCTAAACTTTTGTATAAACAAACAAAAAGAATTTGTCCTACACAATTTGTCCTGTGGGGCACACAGCAAAGGAAAAAAAAAGTTGTTATTTTTATTTAATTCCGAGCATTTTCATATTTTTTACCTTCTAAACCTTCTCTGGACTTCCACATAATTCAAGACCAAAATTAGCCTAATCGGTTCAGCCGTTCTCGAGTTTTAGCGAGACAAACGAACAGCAATTCATTTTTATATATATATATATATATATAGATAGATTATACCGGATTTCCATGAGAACATGAACCAAAAAGTAGTAAATACGATTTTAATGAAACATTTTTAATTGCTTACCGAAAGTATATATTGGCGTTTTCACCTACAAGTACTAAGTCCATCCATGTAAAATTAATTACCGAATGTGTTATGCCCGTAAAGTAAAAAAGTACACAAACACTGCATTTCCGCAACGCTATTGAAGGTCTCATAATGTAGTGTAAAAATGTTACAGTTATTTCATTCTTGAAACGACATCCTACCCGGATTGAATTTTTTTTTGTTTCTTTATTGCCCTTGTAGGCAGACGAGCATACGGCCCACCTGATGGTGAGTGGTTACCGTCGCCCATGGACTTCAGCAATGCCAGGGGCAGAGCCAAGCCGCTGCCTACCGCTTAATACCCTCCACGAGCCTCGTTTGAAGAAGGACATGTCATAGCGCTCGGGAAACACCGTGGAGGGGAGCTCATTCCATAGCCGGATGGTACGTGGCAAAAAAGATCTCTGGAAACGCACTGTGGATGACCGCAGTGGCTCCAGGTAGTATAGATATGGATAACATCATTATGCGTAATTTTTGTTACATTGCAATCATAAGTTTCGGTTTATATAACAATATTGCGGTTATACCAATGCACTTGGAATCCTTACTCATCCTATTGTCTAAAACTTAAACTTAATCCTAAAGTTTAACTTTCCGGTAGGCAGCGGCTTGGCTGTGCCCCTAGTATTGGTTACGTCCATAAGCGACGTAACCGTTTACCATCAGGTGGGCCGTATGATCGTTTGCCTACGAGGGCAATAAAAAAAACTGGTGTATATTCACGTTGTCTATTAGTGGACTCTTGTAATAGCTCAAAACCAAGCAATCCTATCTCGTCCATTGACTTACGACGAAAGATATGTTATACAATGAACAAAAATACTCCGAAAGCTATTTTTTTTATTGCATTGATGGATGGACGAGCTCACAGCCCAACTGGTGCTAAGTGGTCACTGGAGTCCATAGACATATACAACGTAAATGCGCTACCCACCTTGAGATATAAGTTTTAAGGTCTCAGTATAGTTACAACGGCTGCCCCACGGTTCAAACCGAATTACTGCTTCACGGTAGAAATAGGCAGGGCGGTGGTACCTACCCGTGCGGACTCACAAGAGGTCCTACCACCAGTAAATAACTACAATAACTTTATAGGTAATTTTTGTAATTGATGCCTTATACGTAGCTACAGCTTAAACTGTTAGAGAACAAAGTTGGATTTGTAATTTTTATTCGCAAACTCCTCACATATTGGTGTTTTTTTTTCAATGTTCCTGAATCAATCTACAAAACCTATGTAACCTGCATAAACGAAAAACTTCAGTATATTTACTAAGTAACTATTTATTTATCCATTTATTATCATAATAGCACAAATAATGCTTCGATTAGTCTATAAACATTAATACTTTCTTCTTATTCCTAGTCGTACACTCTTATAGATAAATAGAGTGGTCGTGGTCATGCATCAGTTGAATCCTGCGACACTGATGCTCTCACAATGCGACGCTATGTGGCACGGTGTTTCGGTGTAATGTAATTAAATAAATGATGTAATTATTTATGATAAATTTACAATCAGCTAACACAAACGGCCTTTTAAATAAGAATATAATAAAAATATATTATAAAAAAAGTTTAAAAACTAATAAATTATTTTGTCTAACCACTTCATCAGGTCAGGACAAAGTACTTAATAAAATTATTCTATTGAAAAATACGTGTGAAAATATTCAGATCTATCGGACGACTTATAGAAAATTACGTTCAGAGATTCTTTAAAACAGCAACAGGTCAAGTTATTAAAACGTGCTAAAACGTTAGTGAATGACTGGTTTTCATTTACGCTAGATAAATAAGATGAATGATCGATGTTATATAGCAGACCGCGTTATCTCTTCGATTATAAATAAAGTTATAAAACTCGACTATATAGTAGTTTTGTTATCGCCACGTGTAAAATCATGTGCTTATTAATTATAATACTTATTGATAAGAACTCGTCTAGTTGAACCATGTTAGTCATCGATTTTCGAAAAACATAGGTAATTAGTGATTTGAAAAACTACAAGAACGTGAAAAGTTCTTGTAAATTAATTTATTCACTGTCAACAGTGGCAGACAGATCTAAACCCATCTGATGGATAGTCGACGCAGGTCACGAGCATCGAAAAATCTACTATTTAGTTTCTAGAACAGTATTTTTTATACACCTAACTATTAAACAAATTTTCGTTGTTATCAAATCAAATCAAATCAAAAAATTTTTATTCAACATAAATGAAAGTACATACTTGTTGAACGTCAAAAGAACTACCGCCAATTCACAAGAACTAGCCTCCGTCCTGAGAAGAATTGGCAAGAAACTCAGCGGGCATGTCTTTTTTTTTACATATAAAATTATTATTTATTTATTTTTTAATATTATTATTTTTTTTAAATATGAATTTTTTACACTGAGTATTATAACGTAACAATTACTACAATATTGAAATGCCCGGAGCGAGCAACTCATTCCCACTTTGTGCAATCTTCTAGATAATCATTGACTTTATAGTAAGCTTTATTGCACAGATGTTCTTTAATAGTTTTCTTAAACCTATGTATATGTAGGTTCTGAACATCATGTGGGATTNTGGCATCTTAAGACGTTCGTTTGCGAAGATTTGTCCGCTTCCACTTCAACCGGAGGATACAGAGGGCGAGTAAAGCGAAGACCACACTTTGGAAGAAGCTGGTTCTTCCAAGGCCGGCGGTATATTCAGAAACAATACATATTGTAGTTTTGGATAAAACACCTTTGGCTAATGATGGTTGCCATCGACGAAAGCGCCATCTACCAATTCAATAAACGTCATACGTCAAACCACATTGACAGCAAAACGTCATTCTGTCATTTACTTCTCTTCATTGACTTCATTCACATTATTCATAATTTTCGAACGTAACGAACTAACAGCCTCTTTTTGTAAAAATCGAAGGTATACGTAATTATACACCTTTTTTGTAAAAAATCGAAAATATACAATATTATACAGTAAAACGAATTTCTCCTTTTGGATATCCTCCGTTCCTGCGTCTACAAATTACGCGAACGTAAACCACCCACCTTGAGATATAAGTTTCAAGGTCTCAGTAACGGCTGCCCCGCGGTTCAAACCGAAACGAATTACTGCTTCACGGTAGAAATAGGCAGAGCGGTGGTACCTACCCGTGCGGACTCACAAGAGGTCCTACCACCAGTAAATAACTACAAAAACTTTATAGGTAATTTTTGTAATTGATGCCTTATACGTAGCTACAGCTTAAACCGTTAGAGAACAAAGTTGGGTTTGTTGAATTTTTATTCGCACACACCTCACGTATTGGTGTTTTTTTTTTCAATGTTCCTGCATAACCTGCATAAACGAAAAACTTCAGTATATTTACTAAGTAACTATTTATTTATCTATTTATTATCATAATAGCACTAATAATGCTTTGATTAGTCTATAAACATTAATACTTTCTTCTTATTCCTAGTCGTGCACTCTTGACAGAGTGGTCGTGGTCATGCATCAGTTGAATCCTGCGACACTGATGCTCTCACAATGCGACGCTATGTGGCACAGTGTTTCGGTGTAATGTAATTAAATAAATGATGTAATAATTTATGATAAATTTACAATCAGCTAACACAAACGGCCTTTTAAATAAGAATATAATTATATCAAGTTTAAAAACTAACTAATTATTTTGTCTAACCAGGTCAGGATTAAGTACCTAATAAAATTATTCTATTGAAAAATACGTGTGAAAATATTCAGATCCATCGGACGACTTATAGAAAATTACGTTCAGAGATTCTTTAAAACAGCAACAGGTCAAGCTACTAAAACGTGCTAAAACGTTATTGAATGACTGGTTTTCATTTACGCTAGATAAATAAGATGAATGATCGATGTTACACAGCAGACCGCGTTATCTCTTCGATTATAAATAAAGTTATAAAACTCGACTAGTAGTTTTGTTATCGCCACGTGTAAAATCATGTGCTTATTAATTATAATACTTATTGATAAGAACTCGTCTAGTTGAACCATGTTAGTCATCGATTTTCGAAAAACATATTAGTGATTTGAAAAACTACAAGAACGTGAAAAAGTTCTTGTAAATTAATTTATTCACTGTCAACAGTGGCAGACACATCTAAACCCATCTGATAGATAGTCGACGCAGGTCACGAGCATCGAAAAATCTATTATACTATTTAGTTTCTAGAACAATATTTTTTATACGCCTAACTATTAAACAAATTTTCGTTATTATCGTAAAAGTATCGTGATAGTTCTAATGAATACTTGCCCTTTGCATTTTGAATCTTACAATGTTGAATACAATAAGGAGAATGAACGTTAAAATTAGGCCACGAACACAACTCTCATTGATTTAATTGTTGCTATCGATGTAAATGCTTGGTAAACTTTGAGCCCAAGTAAAGTTCAAATTAATTTATCGAAGCGACCTTGAACATTAAATAGATTCAAGAAGTATCTACTAGTAATCGAAATAGTCTGAAAACTATATACGGTTGCTTCAATTATTCATGCATGTACATAAATGTAGATAACGTGCTTGCTATGATGATCCGCAACGTTGAAATGCTAATAGCAATATTCATGTAAAGATAAATACTTGTAGTAATAATAATTTTAAGTTTCGTGAACACGAAAGCGTAATACAAGGCCTATATTCTAACCCGGTAACCATACTCATAGTGCAACCTAACCCATGTATCAGCCCGCTGAGTTTTTCGCCGGATCTTCTCACCGGGTCGCGATTCCGATCCGGTAGTAGATTCATCCGCGAAGCTGCTGCTCTCGAGTTGTTAGGTCTCCTTCTGAGGCACTCGGGCAGCTATTAGCTAATCCTACCCCTCCTGGCTGAGCCTTTGCTCGCCCACCTGTCCTGGTAAAACTGGAAAGACCTCAGGGCCACCAGTATTCATTCAATCATAAAAACGACCTATATTCTCTCGAGAATGTGAATCCTCTGAGCCGGTCTTTTTGGATATATGTAGTTACAGTACACGTATTGCGATAACTTTAGCAAATAAGCATTTTTCGATTTTCCATTTAGATTTTTTAGGAATTATCCATATGACGCGGCTTGCGATCGGAGTTGATTGATACAAAACGTAATGGAGGGAAAAAGCGCTATGACCCCTCCATGCGAATTACGCTCTCTCTTGCGAGAGCTCTCTCAGAGTTTAAAGTTTGTATGTTCGTATTTATAACTATTAATATTTCATCTAAAACATTAACATTTTTTGATTAAAGATACATTTTTCGAAATAAGGAAATCCGGTCCTTTTGGAGGTTCGATCGCACTGGTTTTTTAGTGTTATTATGTCAGGAATCACCAGCATTTCAGCATCAACTGTCGCAATCATCATGTAGCTTTTCAACAAATAGTGTCAATGTCAATAGTTTATCAAGCCAACAACTATTAAGTAAATTGCTAAACGATAATTCAGAAGATGCCTTCCACATTGTACACGAATTATTTCGGGTCGTATACGTTTTTTAATTAATTGCAGTTGAAATACAACGGCAGTTCAATGACTGTGGCGTGAAAGCAATAGCCACTATTGAGATGTTCATGCCGGTGGCCCAGGAAGTCAGGAAGTCACTGAAAGATTACAAGGGAACCATTTGGGTTGGTGGCGAAGATGACAAAGCAAAAGGTAAGAGTTGTATCTTATCTTAGTTTGTATCTTACTTTATTTCATCGTCTTGATATGCTTATTCTTGGTACTGCTAATAGGTTTGTTTCTAAATCCATACGGATTAACGGTCCTACCTATTTTTATTGGAAAAGGCTTATTAAAGTAGTGTGTTGAAGGGTTAAAATTTCCAGTAGGGTCCATCGATTTATGGGGCGGTAAGGAGAAGGGAGAGGGGCCTATCCCATGTTTTTTTTATTGCGTAGATGGGTGGACGAGCTTACAGTCCACCTGGTGTTAAGTGGTTACCGGAACCCATACACATCTACAACGTAAATGCGCCACCCACTTTGAGATATAAGGTCTAAGGTCTCAAGTATAGTTACAACAATACGGAATACAACGGAATACAACAATATGGAAACTTAAATAATTATACATATCCTAAACTGTAACTTCCCGCAACTTGAAAATTTGTAAAAAGCTTTCTATTTATGAGTACTATCTACAAAAATAATATGAATTCCAAATTGATGGAACATAACAGAAATTTTAACCAAATTTATCTACAACGGCTACAACACATTGTTAATTTTCATCGGCTAGGTTACCCTGACGTTTTCAATTATACTTTATAAAGGCACTACTTACAGTTCACCGCCTTGACTGTATTTGGTTTCCAGAATCCATACACATTAAGAGGTGAATGTTGCGTACTTTTGCATTTGAAGTCAAAGCTTCAATTTTATTCCTAGAACACAGTAGTGCGTTTGATATTGTTCATTATACGTAAGAATGTACATCCGTATATTAACAAAGAGATCTGAAATATGTTTTGCTTTTTCAGTTATGACGTATTAATGAAATTGAATTTTAATTGACTAGTACACGTTCTAATACTGGCTGTTACAATTTTCGATAAGTACATAAATGTTCTAGTTTCCGTCAGCTAATGAAACTTACTTAATTAGTTGCAACAGAAACAGTTGATACAAGTGTAGGTACGAGTTACGGCATTCAATTCGAATGTGATTGGACCCTAAACAAAAGAATAACTCTTACTTAACAAAAATACGTCTAACCCAACTACGGCATTTTACGCTAATCATATCATGCTTTATTTATTAGTGCCTATGACGTACATAGTTCAGTTCACTTAGTGCTGCTTTTATTTGAGAATATTATGCATCCTGCATTACATTTTATTTGTGCCAGTAGTAGGTAGGTATATTGTGTTTGTTATTCCTACGCATAATCGATTTGATAGGAAATAAGCACTTGCGTGTGCGACTCTATTCTGAAAACAATTAGTGCATTTTCAAAATGGACGTCGAAACAATATTTGATAATATATTTTAGGCCATGATGACTTATATTAGGTACCTACGCTAAAATGCATAGAATTCAAAGCTACATTTCTAAACAAACTTACGCAGCACTAGAATACCGGTGTTAGGACTTCTTGTGAATTCGCACGGGTAGGTACCACCACCCTGCCTATTTCTGCCGTGAAGTCGTAATGCGTTTCGGTTTGAAGGGTGGGGCAGCCGTTGTAACTATACTTGAGACCTTAGAACTTATATCTCAAGGTGGATGGCGCATTTACGTTGTAAATGTCTATGGGCTCCAGTAACCACTTAACACCAGGTGGGCTGTGAGCTCGTCCACCCATTTAAGCAAAAAAAGCAAAAAAAAAAGTGGAATTTACCTAAAAAACGTGCAAAACCACTGACATGAATGATCACTTGTTTTACATTATTCTGTCTCATAACATGACAGCTTTAGGATTGTTGAAGTAATGAGATAGAGCTTCGCGCATTTTAGGTAGAAAACTTGAGACCATATAACTTATTCGTGAAATTAGGTTAATTAATGTTACTTTTTATCTCCTAATCAATTGTATAAAAAAGCAGATCCAAAAAAAAGCCCATAGACAGGGCTCCAGTAATTACTTAACACCATGTGGGCTGTGAGCTCGTCCATCCATCTAAGCAATAAAAAAAAAACTAGGTGAGCAGATATACATCGCTCCTGTCGTTTAAATAGAGACATCATTATCCACAGCGCTTAATGACCCGTTGTATGCGTCGAACAAGAGAATAAATCATTACCCGTAAATTATTTTCAGGCATCCACGGCCTAAGGTCATTGTTAATGGCGGATCACAAAGCGGATCTTCCAACATTGAACTGCGACGATGTGTGTTTGATACCGTACTCCAGCGGTACGACTGGAATGCCTAAAGGCGTCATGCTCACTCATAAGAACCTCGTGTGCAACTTAAAACAAGTCAAGTGCCCTGAAATGATGAAGGATGGTGTTGTGAAAGGTAATTAACGTATAATTTAAGAGCTGTGTATTCTAATTGTTGTTACTGGTGGTACGACCTCTTGTGAGTCCGCACGGGTAGATACCACAACCCCGCCTATTTCTGTCGTGAAGCAGTAATGGGTTTCGGTTTGAAGGGTGGGGCAGCCGTTGTAATTATATTGAGACCTTAAAACTTATATCTCAAGGTGGGTGGCGCATTTACGTTGTAGATGTCTATGGGCTCCAGTAACCACTTAACACCAGGTGGGCTGTGAGCTCGTCCATCCATCAAAGCAACAAAAAAATAATAGAGTTTAAATATATCATAACTGAATTTTCATGTTAGTTTTTCTCGCCAGCGACAGATCGCCGAGTCAAGACCCTTATATCTGACCGTTGCCCATACCCAGAAATAGCAGCAGTATGGACACATTTTCAGCCTCGAATCTGTGACATCTATGAGTGTATATGGATTCTCTGGGCTGCGAGCACGTTTTAAATTCGAATTAATTATTCTTCCCTGAGCTTATATATTGATAAAATTTCGAAAATTACGTTACTTTGATTGTGTGACAAAAAAAAAACATACCTAAATAACAATTGATGGTTTGTGATTAATTTTTCGCATTCTTTTGATTACTTCTTCTACAATTTAATTACTTCTGACGTGTCCAATATACATATATGATATAGGTTGGATCGTCCGTGACCATGTATAAGTATAGTTTTCATGTTATCGGATCATCTCTACATTTTTGAACGCGCTATTTCAGGTAAAGATGAGGTTGTTCTAACTGTACCCCCGTTCTTCCATATTTACGGTTTCAACGGTATACTGAACTACAATCTTAGTCTTGGTTACCACATCGTTACTATGCCTAAGTGAGTATTCTCAAACACTAAAAAGCCTATGTTCCCCGGGCCTCCTTATAAGTAAATAAATGTTAAATTGTAAGGTAGGTATTTCATTAATGTCTTAAAGAAAGATATTACGTACGGAGCTCACATTGTGAATTCCACTGGATCTGTTCCGCAATTTTTCTAGCGTTGAATTGTATATTTGAAAACTTATACATAAACTATGCGGTAAATACCCTACATAAATATATATTACGAGATAAAGGGAAAAGAAAAACTTACAAACACGTTGGCATTCATAATCAACTAATTAATTTTATAATTATTACAGTCCGCCTTGGAAGTCTTAGTTTAGTACCTAACTAAAATGTTTCAGATCTCACCCATAACTATCGGAAATATTTACCTAATTCTGATAAGGCCAACTATCAAATGAATTATAAAAGAATTAAATTACATTTTATTGTTATTACAGAACGTTAAATGAGTGCTTTGGTATAGTGAAATAAATAAAAAACTATGTTGTATTGATTGTTTTTATTTTTTTAAACATACATATTTCTCATTCAATAAAAGTCATGAATTGCTTAAAAAATATTTATTATTAACTTTGCTCTGCGTCGTTATAATTGACAGACAAAATGAAATATTTAGCGATTAATTAGGTATTCGTTGGAAAGTATTCTCGAATGTTCTTGTTTTAAAAACTGAAAATTTGTGCTGAAAATGTGCCGCAGATTTACTCCGGACGATTACATCAAGTGCTTAGTGGAACACGAACCGACCACACTGTTCGTGGTGCCATCGCTGTTGGCGTTCCTCGCGACTCATCCACTGGTGAAGAAGAGTCACCTTCAGTCCATCAAGATTATCATGGTCGGAGCGGCTCCCACCACAGACGCCATGATGGAAAAATTCTTGCTTAAGTGCGAAAAAACTAAAGACGATATCCGACTTTTGCAAGGTACAATCAAATGAAGTAGAATTCGTTACATTGAAATACACTTTTCAAAACACCTCAAATTCGCTTTCTAACCGGCGTTATAATTATAATTGAATATGCAATTTCGAAAAGGGCACAACTCTGAAAATGTAAAATGTTCAGGAAATGAAAAAAAAACTGATTATTTTCTAAAGCAGTGTAAAATTTAAAATATAAACTTTTGAGATATATTTTAGTGTTAATTAGCAATTGAAAATTACTGGAATTATTATAAAATGGGTGTAGGTAAGCCTCAAAACTACATGTATATGAAAAAACGTATTTGACAAAATATGCGACATGTGCCCTTTTCGAAATTGCATATTCAATTGTAAATAAGTCTGGTGCCTTCGAAGTCCGAACTAGGTTATTGTATACACAGCGCTAAATAGCGCGAGCTATGTGATAGCATGAGCGACATTCATAAAATGTGATTTTAAAAATAGATTAATAAAAATTATAGACCTTGTTTCAAGATGGGTTGCAATATGTTGTTTATGATCTGCGGAAACTACTTAAAAATAGGTAGGCCGTGAGCTCGTTCCTCAGTCTAGCGCGATAAACAAAGCGACAGTGGTCACTAGTAGGTATGCTTAGTGCGAGTTTTTTATCGTTCTCGATAGCGTAAAAGTTAACCCAAACTTGTATGCAGTTGGAACAGTGCTCCTAGCGGCAAATGTAGGCCATCATAGAACACAATATATTTGACAGATGCTTGAATCACGCTTACGACATTTTCAAGATATGCATGCGTTTAAACAAGATCCGAATAACAACATTCGGACTATCGGTCTACCGAGCAATTTCACCAGCCGGGCGGAAGATCTTTCCTGTCGTTAAACCTCCCATAATGCTAAAAACACAGGTCGTGATGCGCAAAGTTACTATGAAGTTATGTTTATATTTTAATTAACGTTTTAGGGTACGGAATGACAGAGAGTTCTCCCGTGACTCTATTGACTCCGTTCGACTACCCTTACGGTAAGGTCGGCTCGGTCGGTCAACTAGTCCCCAGCACTCAGGCTAAAATCGTATCGCTGACCGATGGCGAAATGTTGGGGCCTCACAAGTCTGGAGAGTTGTGGCTCAAAGGGCCTCAGGTAATATCATTATATTTTAGTAAATTAATCTGTTAAAATAGTACTACCTACTTTATGTTCTGTTTCCGAACTTTAGTGTGAGTAGCTACCAGCTTGCTTTGCTTATTTCCGCCTCGTACAAATAGCTTTACTTAATGCCCAAACGAACAAAGAAACGGCGACTTGTTTTAGTACCTAACCTAAATAGTCCCTACTAAACTCAATAAAATATATTTTTTGAAATAATATACTTTTTGGAGTTTACTCCTTAAGAATCGATTTACATATATAGGCCCGGGGTATGAAAATTATGGGGACCAAAATCGTACTAGAGAGTATAGCATGTCACACGAAATGCGTTATGCGCCTGATTGGCTCCTGATTGCGTGATGCGTGCGCGCGCCAATCAGGAGCCAACGCGCGGCCGCGTTATCGCAGGTGACGCCGGGCTGCTGCGCCGGCAGTCCGCCACAAAGCCTCGTACTGATCGCGCGTTTCTCTCATTATTGTATTTTCATATATTTGTTAG
The DNA here is from genome assembly GCF_003987935.1 of Bombyx mandarina. Next base: position 348,144 of record NW_021011495.1, read on the forward strand.
TCGTTTGTTTTGTGTCTCGTTAATTTGTTAATAATCTGTAGTGTATCGTGTTGTCGTAATATAGAACTATTTCTCGTATTGTTTCGTTTAATTTTTTATATCCAGTAAACTCCAGTCGTGCGTCGGAGCGGACACACACAC
>NW_021011495.1:349022-511750 GCF_003987935.1 Bombyx mandarina
CCGCCACAAAGCCTCGTACTGATCGCGCGTTTCTCTCATTATTGTATTTTCATATATTTGTTAGTCGTTTGTTTTGTGTCTCGTTAATTTGTTAATAATCTGTAGTGTATCGTGTTGTCGTAATATAGAACTATTTCTCGTATTGTTTCGTTTAATTTACCGACATCGTTTTGCTTGTGGCCGGACGCCGTTCGGGTTCGATTCCTGAACGTATCAACTGTTAGTGGGTTGATACCCGAATATAACCCGCTACAAATCATTTATTAATAAAGCTTATTAAATATAAACAATTCCTTCTATCAGTGAATGGACAACTTATATATTAATTGTAAAAGTGAATTATATAGACTTACTTAATTACCGCATCCACGTGTTCCGCAACTCCCGGATCATTCTCACTAGAATACGTAACTTCCATATTTTACTGTATTCAACTGACACAAATTTATATTTATATCCAGTAAACTCCAGTCGTGCGTCGGAGCGGACACACACACTTTTTTTAAATGTATTTGTGTTGTAATTGTACCCACCGAACATTTTGTTACATATTTTATACTTAGAATAATTACACACATTTATAATAACAAAATATGTACTTATTCTATAAAATTTGTCGTGGGGCGTGTTGTGAACTCACTCGAATAAGTACCACGGCCCTGATTATTTTTGCTGTGTTACAGCAATGCGTTCCGGTTTGAAGGATTGGGCAGCCGTTGTTATACAGAACTCATGTCTCAAGAAGGGGGCAGCATTTACGCCGTTGTGACTTTTGGTTCCGGTAACCACTTAACGTTAGGTGGGCCGTGAAATCGTACAGCCATATATATATTTAAAAAATTGGGTGTTTAGCCCCACTCATCATGTACTTCATATATTATAATAAAATTAGTGTCCGTTTCCGGGATTCTGTATGGACGTTATTGTCTTATGACCTCTCGCCTATTAGGTAACGAGAGTCAACAATTTAAGACATCAAATTATTCATGCCATATTTCTAAAATTAGGTGATGAAAGGCTATTGGAACAATGAAGCAGCGACCAAAGAGACTGTGGACAGCGACGGGTGGCTACACACCGGCGACGTTGCTTATTATGATGAGGATTATTATTTCTACATTGTTGACCGCACGAAAGAACTCATAAAAGTCAAAGGCAATCAGGTATGTATTCATAATAATAACAGCATAATTATATACTACTAGCTGACCCGGTAGACTTCGTAGTGCCTCAATCGATAAATAGAAGACCTAAACGTTTATGTAAAATAAACTTAAAACAAAAAAAGAATCCGTCCGACGGGGGACACATCGAAGGGAAAACAAAATTGTTATTTTTATTTAATTCCGAGCATTTTCATATTTATCTACCTTTTAAACCTTCTCTGGACTTCCACAAATAATTCAAGACCAAAATTAGCCAAATCGGTATAGCCGTTCTTGAGTTTTAGCGAGACTAACGAACAGCAAATTATTTATATATATAGAGATTAGTGCTTGAAGATTCCTTTCACGCAAACAGCTGTGCACTCATATAGTATATTATAAAGTATCTTAGTTAAATATAGCATCAATATTTTTCTTGTTCTAATTAATTAACATAATTAATTAACATACAAATGCTGAAACTTTGAACATACTATTTGTTTGCCGTGTTCGAGAAGATGGCTTTCTCAGGTGTAGTGACGTGTATATTTTTGCAATAGAATTAACAAGGAAATCAATAAAGATAAAAAAAAATTTTTGGATCTGCTTTTTTTATACAATTGATTAGGAGATAAAAAGTAACATTAATTAACCTAATTTCACGAATAAGTTATATGGTTTCAAGTTTTCTTGCACGTTTTTTAGGTAAATTCCACTTGACATTTTTTTTTTGCTTTTTTTGCTTAGATGGGTGGATGAGCTCACAGCCCACCTGGTGTTAAGTGGTTACTGGAGCCCATAGACATCTACATCGTAAATGCGCCACCCAACTTGAGATATAAGTTCTAAGGTCTCAGTATAGTTATAACGGCTACCCCACCCTTCAAACCGAAATGCATTACTGCTTCACGGCAGAAACAGGCAGGGTGGTGGCACCTACCCGCGCGGACTCACAAGAGGTCCTACCACCAGTCAAATTTTGATTAGTATCTAACAATAAGTAAATCACTATTTGCAGGTGTCACCAACTGAAGTGGAGAATGTTATATTGGAACGGCCCGAAGTAGCAGATGTGGCAGTCGTTGGCATTCCAGACCCTCTTGCTGGAGAACTACCTAAAGCCTTTGTAGTCTTGAAATCAAATCACAAACTAACAGAGAAAGAGGTTTATGATACAGTAGCACAAAAACTCACAAAGTACAAGCATCTCGAGGGTGGTGTAGTGTTTATGGATGCCATCCCAAGGAANAATGTTATATTGGAACGGCCCGAAGTAGCAGATGTGGCAGTCGTTGGCATTCCAGACCCTCTTGCTGGAGAACTACCTAAAGCCTTTGTAGTCTTGAAATCAAATCACAAACTAACAGAGAAAGAGGTTTATGATACAGTAGCACAAAAACTCACAAAGTACAAGCATCTCGAGGGTGGTGTAGTGTTTATGGATGCCATCCCAAGGAATGCTGCCGGAAAAATAATGAGAAACGAACTAAAAGTTCTAGGAGGAAAATCGAAACATTAATATAAAGTGTTAATATGTATTTTAAATATTGTAAATAGTGAAGTGTGATAGTTTTGTGATATATTTAATTAATTATGTAGTGTAAATAGGAATGATCCCTATCTAATTTTGAGAAAATTATTTTTGTTATTATAATTAGTAAATGAATTAAAGTATTTTGTTACTTGATTTTTATTACAAAACATTTTTTTTATTGTATGTGCACCAACTGCACAAATCATACTGCAATCATCAGATAATGTCTTCACAGTCTATCTGGTCTAAAACAGCAATTACCACTGCCACAACAAATTGTATACCTGTCTTTATTGAGACATGGCTTAGGACATTTTTTTTTTATTGCCCTTGTAGGCAGTCGAGCTTACGGCCCACTTGATGGTGGGTGGTTACCGTCGCCCATGGACTTCAGCAATGTCAGGGGCAGAGCCAACCCGCTGGCTACCTTGATATAGTAAAACTGTGGTACCCAAATAAATTTATATGAGCTACCTAATAAATAATATAATACCTAATTAAATTGACCTAAACCATTTATTAGGAATACATTATGAATACTTAACGGTAGGCATGAAAATAATTACTGTTTTTAATTAATTTTCAATGGATGATATTAAAAAAAAATCACAATCATTTCACATGTGAAATCTCATTGGCAATGATTTTTCATGGTTAAAATTACCACAGCATCACACATTCTTTATGATATTAAAAATGAAATATGAATTATAATATAAAATCACTACTGCTCCTTTAAGCAAAAACTACATTAAATAATTGCATTTATTTTTAAGCAATTAACTTTAACTATGTACTGATGTGCCTTCTCAATCAGAGTAAATCACAAGACACAAACTTACAAGTAGCATTCTATTTTTGAATTAATTGACTGACCTGCAAAAACAAAGGAATTTCATTTCATTTCCGAAACAAATGATTTTGAGATTACTTATTTCAAGGAAAATAATACTTTAGGAACCTCAATTTAAAATCTATTTTTTAATACTCTCAATACTCTTTCTATCACGCTCGCTCATTCGTTCCTACTCGCTCGCTCTCTTACATATGACATTTCACAGACTAAATCGATGCCTCCAATGAACACTACGCTAACTCCAAATTCGTAGGTTTACAGGAGGAGCGTTTAAATGAAAAAAGTTGATAAAATCTTTATTATTGTAGATAAATTTATGGTTTTTTTTGGTGTAACTAGCTGATTTACTCTTGCTTCGAACCCCATCAATAATAATTTGTAATACTTTTAAAATAGTGAAGTGATTTGCATGAAAAACGAAAATTTCAAAATTTTGAGTTAGAGTAGTGTTCATTGGAGGCATCGAAATGAAGAGAGGTAGCAGATGCAATGTATGAAATTGCATTTCATACGAAATTTCATATGCTACTTGTGAAATATTCCATGCCTACTTAACAGTAAAAAAATTTTCTATCACATTTTGCAGCTTGAATTGGCATTGGGAATCTACACTTAAAATATATTCAGATTTCCAGGATATACATTTTGAATTTTATTATAAAATAGAAAGAAACTTAGGTACTTAATAATAACTTCTTATGAAGTCACAGTCACAATTTCAAATGATTAAATTAAATTATTCATTTAGGATTCTGTTTTACTGTTCCCCTCAGGATCTTCAGTTGCCTTCCTTTCAATTTCCTTGGATGTTGGGTCATCTTTTTTCTCAATTTCTGGCTCTTCATTTGCATTCAGAACTTTGGGTTGTGGTAATTCAGAGTTCACATCAGATATTGAATAATTATCAGATTCCAGAGACACCTGGTTTGTTGCTTTTTCTGGTTCCATGCTTGGTTTTATATCTAGTGCTTGCTCTTGAGAATCTTCTTTGTTACTGTCCGATTGGTTTGATTCCTCCTGTATATCAATCTGACAATCTGGTTTAGGTGAATTGCTGTTACCATCAGTATTATCACTTGATGATGAGCTCTCCTCACTAGATGTTAAAACTTCAGATAAATGCTTAGAGACAGGCTCATCTTTTGAGTCTGAACTACTATCGTCTGTAGAAGTTATAGATGGTGACTCAATCTCTGTTTTGTTTTCAGTTTCTGATGAGTCTCCTTGAGTTTCTTCTTTAATAGTAATCATCGACTGTTCATCAAGTTTTTGTTCAATCATTTCTGTATCATCAACTTTAATTTCTGGTATTACCAAGGTGATATTAGAGGTGTCTTCCACATTTCTATCAGATTCAGTTTTATCAACTGCTGCCGGCACAGTGACAATTTCCATTTTTTGTTCACTATCAATTTTTGTTTTAACCTCTGATGGTGCTTCCTCAAGTTTTATTTCTGCAGTTTTATTCGTACATGTTTTGAAGTCAGATGGTGTGGCAGACTCTAATTGTTTTGCATTATTGTCTTGCACTTCCATTGGAGTATCTCTTTTAGTTATCAACCTGGTTTCAACATCATCTACAGAAATGTGAGCATCTGATGAGCAGGGTTGTGGTTCTGAATTTCTCTGCTCTGTAGCCTCTTTCCATGATACATCTTCCATTTCAACATCTACATTATATTCTGAATTGTTGTCTGAGCCGTTAACAAGATGTTCCGCATTGTCGCCATTTTCTGGTTCTGGCTGACGCACAATTCCTGGCTCTCTGGTACTTACAACCAAAATGTTCTTTTCAATTGCCCTCATAAACTTGTCAACGCGGTTGTATTGCTTACGAGGATATGTAAGTAATTCACAAATCCTTTGTACCGTAAACGGGGCCGATGTAAAAGATTCCAAACGTTCTATCAAACTATTCTTCATTGTATCGTAATTAAAAGGGTCCACGTTAGGATATGGAGGAATATCTGTATTTGGAGTAGTGTCGTAAAAGTCTGTGATGACGTTTAACAATTTTTCTTTGAATAAACTTTTTACTAGAGGCCATTGGTACACAGGATCACCGGTTCGCGCTACATACGCCAAGTATTCGTTTAACTCTTGTGGTATAGATTTAGGTTTGCGTTTGGAAAATTCTTCCAAATAACCATATATATCATCAGCATTTTCCATGTTTCTGTTTGAAAATCAATGCTAAATGAGTAAGAAATATTGGATCCCAAATGATCCCAATATTGAATATAAAATAAAATATAAAATAAGTACCTTAATGTTATTTTAATGGTAGCTGAAAATCACAGAACACTATTACTTCTAGCGAAGCTGAAAATTGAAATCGGGAAGACGTCAAAAATGTCAAAATGCTTAAGTTCGTTTGAATTTTTCAGTTGGACAGGCATAGGGTATCCGATATATAGATTTTAATCTTTTTGTTGTTGAGCTTAGGCCATTTTTTGTTGATCGTGATAGTGAAATGAAATAGAATAAAATGAAACAGACTGAAATTAAATAAGTTTAATGAAAGTAAATAAACAGCTTCGTAAAGTTGAAAAAAGTTATTGAGACTTCAATCTTTGTCTGAAATTTTTCTTGAAAGTTGATTTTGATAGAAGATTTGAAATCAGTCTTCTGTTTTTTAATTGTTATGAATAGTTTTATACTAATTTGATGACGAAGTAAGTTTTAAATTTTAGGCTGAGCACTTAATGCATTAATAGGTATTATGTTACATTAATTTTGTTGTGGCCTAAAGGATAAGACGTCTAGTGCATTCGTATCTTGCGATGCATCGGTCTTCGAATCCCGCTGGCAGGTAGGTACCAATTTTTCTAATGAAATATGTACATACTTGACAAATGAAGGGTTGGGTAGCCGTTGTACTGAGACCTTAAAATTTTAATCTCAATGGGTGGCGGCAGTGGTGAATTTACACTAGGGGCAGTCGGGGCAAATGCCCCGGGGCGGCAAATTTTTTAGGGTGGCAAAATTATGAAAGTGATTTTTTTTTCTTGTCAAGATTGCTCTCTACGTAAGTAATTAATTCTATAAATAATAATTTTCTGCATAATTGATAATTGAAGAAATTAAATTCATCCATTATTTGTGAATTATAATTTTTGCACTTTTGCTAAAGTTTATAATCACAATGATTTAATCAATTTATTTCCTTGGAGATTTAAAATAATAATCGACTTTTTATTTACCAGAATTAAAGAAATTTAATTATTTTTTTCATGTATAATTATGAGTCAGCCTTAGTTCCAAATTTATAATTGTTAAAAAAACCATATATCTTTATTTATGTTTTTGGAACCTCATCATTAAATTATGTGTAAAATAATAAATGGTTTTAATTGAACTCTTTTGTATTAATTATCATCCCTAATAAACCATCCTTATGCAAACTGTTTTTTTTTCCTACATATGCTGATAGCCTTGAGAGGCTATTTCAGCTTCACCCTAACGTTTGTAGGTGAGCTCACGGGGCTCAACCAGAGAGTTGCTAACTCTGACCCTAGCAAGAACAGTGCTTCGCAGAATCTACCACCGGATCGGAAACGCGACCCACTGAGAAACCGGCGAGAAACTCAGTGAGCTGTGTCTGTGGGTTAATTCGCTCGTCGAGCCCTTCGTCGCAAGCGACGGGTTCGACGAGGACGGTGACCGGTGCTTGTAGTTTTTTCCAGCGGCTACGATGAGAGGGTTCTCATGTCGTGCCGCCTTCTTAAAATGGCGCAGCGATGCCGACTGCAGATACTTACTAATTGAATCGAGCTCCAGATCATCGCGGAGATCCACGTTCCTCAGGAACCATGGTGCTCCGACGGCTATCCTGCAGAATCGGGATTGAATAACCTGAAGGGATTTCAAGTGGGTGCGGGCTACGTGAGCGAACACTACGCTTGCATACGTCATGACGGGGCGTATGCAAGTTTTGTAGAGAGTTACCTTATTACGGCGGGACAGTTTGTTTCGACTACAAAGCATTGGGTAAAGTCATCCTAGTATAAACGCGGCGCGGTCGCGTACCGTTTTTATGTGGGGACGGAATGTCATCCCTCTGTCGAGGGTGACGCCTAGATATTTGACTTTCGAGGCCACGGTATGGGCTGGCCAGAGAGAGTGATGGGGCTAACGGCGGAGGTGTTTGCGCGCCTATTAAGGAGTGGGATGCTCGAAGTGGTGTTCAGAGGGCGACCCCTTTTGAAGAGCACCGCTGTGCGTTTCGTGGGGTTGATGTCGATTCGCCACTTCCGGAACCACTTTCCCATGGTGGCTACTGCGATCTGGAGTCGCCGATGAAGCAACGACATCTTCCTACACGAGTAGTTGCGAACTGTAGGAAGTAGGAACACAGATTGTTATGTAAACAAAATTGTTCGTAGTCATAGCATGCGGCTGCCCCCGCAAGCTCCGTTGCTTTTTGCTTTTTAAGTTCAGTCGCGAATAAACGCTCCGATTAACCAGTTGTGTTATTTAATTACCTCACTTCCGACAACGCCCTGAACTTAGGTTATATATAATCTTACTCTATGCCCTGAACCATTATTGACCACTACTAAAATAACTCCTAAAAAACAATAAATGGCACATTCGGAGTGCCATCTTTTAACACTTAATAGAAAATGGTATGTTTCAGTTATAAACATGAAATTTTTACTAATGGGTAGCTAATACGATGTAGAATAACTTTAGGTAATAAAAAAATAGGTAAATGGGGCGTCTTTTTTAGAAATTTTAGGATTGTTGTAAAAATGTATGAAAAAATAACAGATTTATGCTAAAAAAAACATGTTCATTTTCAATTGAGAGTACGTTTTCTCCCACTTTGTCATTATATGAGGACGCCTAAATGCTTCCAATCATTATGGAATTTGTTTAACATTTGTTTTCAATATGTGCACATTATAAGGAATCACACTGTATAACATACATAAAGTTTCTAGTAAAGTTGAAGAAGAAAATATATAAACTATAATTAGTTTACGTAAAATTTAAGTATTGGGGTGGACTTTTTTCCGGTGCCCAGAAGCGGCATTAAGTTTAAATCCAGCCCTAGGTGGAGGTATTTACGTTGTAGATGTCTATGGGCTCCGGTAACCATTAACACCAGGTAGGTAGGTATTTCATTTCATTTCATGCCATGTTTCATAATATTCATTTCATTTCACTTCATATTATAATTTGCTGAGTTAATTACTACATTCATCAAATTACTTTCTCAACCTAATTTATCTATACCATCCCACGCTGCTAATTTAATTCATACTTACACTGATATTAATAATGGCCAACATGGACAGTTTCATTCGTTTTTTATTATTCATAAACTGTAAATAATTCAAACGGCGAAAAATATCTTATTACTTGACACTGGCTAATGCACAAGCCCGCACGGTTTAGCCACAATAAAAAAAGGTACCTACTATAATTTTAGTGATGTAAAGATGGAATAATACCGATATTTGTCAATATTACCTAATACGAATATATTCATGATGTAATATTATAATACCTTAACTAATACGTGAATATATCTTGATATCTTAATATGCTTCGATAAAACGGGTAAACGAGTTAAACTTATTACGGTATTCATGAAATGAGTTAATAATCATAGATAATACACATAAATTAGTTATTAAATTAATATAAATAGTATATGGTAGTAAATGTGTATTAATGTAGGGTCTTCATGTAATGTTATATATAGTTTTTCTTTGTTTTTTATATAATGAACCGCTTTTTTTTATGCATGCAGTCGGTACCTGTAATTGTGTTAGCATTTAGTGTGAAATCAATGTATATGATACCTGTAATGTTCTGTGCTGATGTATAACATGTTGGTACCCAATAAATAAAATAAAATAAAAATAAAAATATATTGTATCTAGGAATTTGACTTCATACTAAATATTTTACAAGTAATATTATGTACATTAATAGCCACGCTTGAAAGGCAAACGTGACTAAGCGACAATGCGTGAACTTTACAGTAGACTAATTTAAAGTTGAAATATCTGAAGAAAATAAAATATTTTAACGAATCTAGCTGTAGTAGAATCTAGCTAGTAGCTGTAGGATTTAAATGATTTTAATAGACCTACAAACTACTTAATAGACCTATTTTTTGCGCATCGAATATTGTTATTGCCTATCATTTATGTATAAAGCAGTTATTGTCGCTTAGTCACGTTCGCCTTTCATGCGTCGATATGAATATTATTATTAAATCAGAATTTGGTCAACATTGTACATTAATATAAACAACAATTTTGTCACATTATTTATTTCTTATTGGTGCATAAAAACATCAGCTTTTTTACTTTTTCTACTGAAAGACTGGTACGACGCCGTGTCGGTCAGAAATGAGTATTCTAGAATTCGGAAAAACCTTTGACACGGTATTGAGGCTAGCAGGTACACAACAGTTATAATATTATTATTATAATCCATGAATCGTTTGGTTAGAAAGTCATTCAAAGTCAACTTTTATTTATATTTTGAGAAGTTCTTAGAATATAATTAAATACCACCACAAAAATATATTATCATCCTAATTTATTACGTAAAAACACTTAATTTAGTTGTGGCAGTATTACATTTTGTGTAAAAATATTTTAATTTATGAAATTGTTAAACAATGTCAACTACCTACTTTCGTTTTTCAAATTATCGTTTTAAAACCAACTAATTCGAAGGAAATAGAAAATAAAATTAAAATAATGGAAATAAAGCTCACCGATTTTATTCCAATAAATGTGAAAATGCACTATTTTGTCTTGAGTAGAATCTTTAGTAGAATCAAGACATGAAGGTTCAAACATAAAAAAGTAATGCATTTGGAAATTCCCACTAGCATCTTTGACATGTAAAAAGTGCAATACAAAATAGTCCTTAAAGTCATAGCGAAATGTACTTATTTTCATTGCTCAGTATTTATCTCACTTACTCTTAGCGCATGCAGTATTGATATGGATGTGATAGACAGATATCCGCGAGACACGTACGGCGTATGCCAGTATATTTTCGTGTGATAGATACTTCGCTAGAAGTAACAGTGTTCTGTGAATAGATACAACCCGACCGATGTGAGCTGGCTAATATTATCAATAAGTGAATACGGAATATTAGCATATCAGAATGGGGTTGGCAACTGTCAAAGTGGCGCTGGTGTGCATTGTTCCCATAACATTCAATATTTGTATTGGAATTTTTGATTAAAAATTATTTTAAGCACAATGACGCGTTGTTTTGTGCCAATATGCTCAGAAATTGGAGTACATCAATTCCCGAAGGACAAGAAAACTGGAAGACTGTGATTAAAGCCCATTTGACGCGAAAAATGTACTCCCACAAAAAGTTCGAGGTTATGTCGTAAACACTGTGGAATCTGACCATAAAAACATTAGTAAATACACAGGTATGCTTCTTTCTGTCAAATATTTATAATGCATGACTAGGTGTAGCACACATCTTTGTTCTGTTATTAAAAAAATCCAATAATAATTAGTTAGGCACACTATTAGTTGCTAACATATTTTGCAAGTAGATTTATGCTGTAAGGAACCTTTTAACAAACACAAAATCAGACTGAAGGAAATACATTCCTCATGAGCTGTTGTCCATTATCAGCTGTTACTATTGAAAGTTCTATCTAAATCGCTGCATCCATTGTAATAACAAATATTTTGAAACTATGGTCAGGTTTCCTTGTGATAGTATATTTAAATGTTTTTCTTTGTGTTGTAGGTGTTAAACATTAACATAAATATCTGAAGAAAGGTGCTGTACCATCTATATTTTCATAGAATATGAAACCAGTTTCTGAGGAAACAAAAAGTAGAGAACAAAGGTTACAAACTTGTAACCTTAAAAAACAGCTTTTTAGCCTGAAGAACACAGCAATGTGCATTTTGATTCAAATGTCTCTCAAGAAATTCTAATAGAAAATAATAACTCTAGTATAGATGAAACAATTACAAGGCATCATAATATATTACTATTGGAACTCAAACATCCAATATATTAAGATAGTTCTCTACAGAGCTATTACTTGCAGATGATGAGACAGTGCAATACTACACCGGGTTGGAAACAGCATCTAAGTTTTCATTAGTTTTAATCACACTTTTGCCAATGTCAAATGATATAAGGTATCGCTGGAGTAAGCTTAGAAGAAACACAACACTTTTTTAATTAAGTAAAATTTTCGGTGTAAGTAAAACTGAAGTGTCTAATTTTGTTGTAAGATGGATAAATTTTGTCAGTGATATCTAGAGCCTAATTGACATTTGGCCTAGCCGCAGCTTAGTAAATTATTATATGCCTAATTGTTTTAGAACACATTATCTCTCCACAAGGGTGATTATAGATGGGACTAAAATAGGCATACAGAAGCCTAGTCAACCTGATGCTCAAAAAGCGTCATTTAGTTCTTATAAACATAAAAATACCTTGAAATTTTTGGTAGGAGCTTCACCAGGGGGATTATTATCATATGTTTCAAACGGCTACGCTGGTTCTGCAAGTGATCGACAGAGAGTAGAACGAAGTAAGCTGCTGCAGATTTGTGATTCTGGAGATAGTATTATGGCAGACAGAGGTTTTAATGTACAGGATCTGTTTGCCTCTAAAGGAATTAGTATATATATCCCATCTTTTTTAAAAGGTAAATCACAAATCCCAGGTGTTCAGTTAAAGATAGATCAAAAATTTGTTAGTCAGAGGGTTCACATAGAACGATTAATTTCATATGTGTAATGTTATGTAATTTTAGAGAAGGAATTGTCAATAAAAATAATTAAAAATATTCCTGATTTTTTATTTCGACAAGTGTGTATAGTTATAATACAGATATTTTTCATACAATGCTTCTTTGAAAATATTTTCATAAAAGGTATCTAATTTATTTAACATATTATTTATAAAATTATTGTCTTTTTCAACATAATCACTTTGATGTCCTTGTAGGTGTAAATGACCAAGTTGCAGTATGTTTTGCCTGAGCAGTATAACTGCCCTTGGATTTGATAATAATATGGGCAGGTTTTTTTAGAGACAATATCCCGTTACATTGTTCTAAGTAAGGCACCGTTGTTATATTTATTTCATGTTTTCTGCTAGCGTATGGATATTTCACTTCAATTATAGTTTCTTCGCCCAACACACCATCAGGAGATGCAGCAAGATATGGGCGCTCTTGGCTAATGAAAATGCCACATGGCTCCACTAGCAAATCATATATATTAGCATATTTTGCTAGAGCAATTTTTTCATTTTGTTTCAAAATTAAAATTTTGGTCATATAGCTCTAATCTGAAAAAAGTAAAATAATACATTAGTTGGTAGTTTATGTGTATAATATGAGCAATTCTTTTTGCACATGCTACAAGGAATACAGTTCCTAAGGTACACAATTTAATATTATTATTATAATAGCTACCGGAAACAGTTTGAGAGAAGTTTTCTAAGTTAAAATAAAACATCAACATTGTACCTTTCGACAAAATGCACTTTTTTTCCTCGTAAAGATGCACCACGTTTTCTCAACTCTTCCTTTAATTCTTTAACTATCCAGTTGGAATACATGTTGTAAAACTGTTTAGCACTACTTAGAAAGTAATAAGAACCGTATCAAAGTCACAAAATGCCGAAATATCACGAACGCAAAACACACAAAATGGCGGCTCTCTGTGACAAGGGAACAAGGTACGCTGGCGACATCTGAGAAAAGCTTTAACCGGCCAACCCCATTCGGCGGATTACCGATACACGAATACAAGCTGTATTACGAATATCTTAGTGAATACTAATATAACGGTATCACCCTTAGTGATGAAATTTGTTATTGGCTGTCTGAAATTTTAGCTTTATAAAATTCGTCAAAGAAAAACTGCGTACATATCTAATATTATAAACTAGAATATATCTGTGTTAACATGAACACCTTAGTCAGAAGAAGTTTTCAAGCATTTAATACCACATTGAAGATATCCTGTCGCGCATTTTCAGAAGCTGGAATAAATGACAAAATTGAAAAAATAGTTAAAAATAACAAAGTCGTGGTGTTTATGAAAGGCGTACCGGACGCGCCAAGATGCGGTTTCAGTAATGCTGTTGTTCAGATTATGAGGATGCATGCAGTTCCGTACGAGAGCCATGATGTGTTGAGTGATGAAAATCTTAGACAAGGTGAGTTCGATGCAAAGTAACCTATACAAAAGTAGTGACTAGAATTACGTAAATTTTTGTAGTAGCAATAATTTCTTTTATTCAATGCTGATAAAAAATATTTTAAGGTGCACTTATGTAGCAATAAACAATTCACATAGTCACTGTCAAGATGTTATTTTCATAAAAATTGGTTTAATTACATGAAAACTAAACTTTAGCTGCTGCATAAAATTTTGACTTGTGCATTACCTACCAGGCCTTTATTACAATTTGGAAAAGCGAAGTTTTTGACTAATGTTCCCTGCTGCCTACTTTGAGTATCATTTAAAAGAAAATGAATGTCATAAGATGATAGACTAATTATTTTACCCACTAGTTTGTCCTTTTAAATGTGATTGTCATTGAAATTACAATAGGCAAACGGAAAAATTATCTCTTATGGTACTGAAATTACAACACATTGAATGCCATAATGGACATCATGTGTCCGACAACATACTATTCCTTGGGGCTGTACTAATGTGTAAACTCTAAAAATGTTAATGAATCTCTACAAAAGCAATTTTTGTAAAAAGTAGATATTATCTCTGATATTGGAAATTGTTTGAATGTATGAAGTTACGATTATAACAATATTTTGCAGGTATAAAAGATTATTCGAATTGGCCTACAATACCTCAAGTCTTTATCAATGGTGAATTTGTTGGTGGTTGTGACATAATGCTGCAGATGCACCAATCTGGTGAACTCATTGAGGAACTGAAGAAAGTGGGTATAAAAAGTGCACTTTTAACAGCTGAAGAGGCAAAGCAAGGGGAGAAGAAAAATTAAAATACCCATCTCAGGTATTATGTATTTGATTTTGTAGTTTTCTATTTGTATTAGAAATTATTGTTTTAATTCATTTTAAGTGGTGGTACTGTATAGAAACAAAGACATAATTGTTAAAATTAAAGTATTTATGAAGAAATCTCTGATGTAATAAGAATTTGTTAAAGTGTGACGATTTTTTGTTTTTGAAAGCCCAAGTCCTTATATTATTTGTGTTGTTTTAATAATTTTGTTGTAATAGTTAGTGCTTAGTTTTAGGTAGTTATTGTGAAATAAAGTAATGCAAGTTTAAGAGCTCTTTATTTAATAATTAGCTGTACATTCGAGTTAGTATACTTTTTGGGCACATAATAATTTTTTCTTAATCTAAGTACCATACTCCATGTAAAATAAATTGGTTGGATTAACAATGTAGTCAATATTAAAAGACGAAAATATGGCAGATCATTTATTTACGAGTACTCATTCAAAAATACTCTCACAAACGACAATAAATATATAAAAAAAGATAAATAAATTGATGCAGGCAAGTTATGGCAATCTATGATATAAATAATTTGTGTGACACTTCCCTGCACTTAAGAATTTAGTAAATTTTAGTTTTGCTACCTTTGAAATAAAACATATTTTTAATGGTAGTTATAAAAATGAAACTTGTATAAATAAACTTAAAATAAAATAACAAAAACATTCTCACAATGTGAATGAGTCTTAATTTGGTGTCACACATTAGTCAAGCCTAACATTAGCACCATTTTATCTTACAAATAATTTTGTGACTTTGCTGAGAATTTCATATAAAAGTTAAAAAATATCTAATGCTATGATATAAATAGAGAGATTTAAACAATATAAATGATTTCTCCAATTTGAGCCAAAGGTTAACATTACTGAACAAAAATGAATGGCATTTTTGGTTTGTACATTGCACATGATATTTAAAGAACTGCATGGTTACTTTAAAAACATTTTTACTCTGCATTGACCATAGTATTTAGGGCGTGAATAGGTCTGGTCAGTGTAGGAAAAAGTTTTTAATTTATTTTATTACGCCATTGTNTATAAATGATTTCTCCAATTTGAGCCAAAGGTTAACATTACTGAACAAAAATGAATGGCATTTTTGGTTTGTACATTGCACATGATATTTAAAGAACTGCATGGTTACTTTAAAAACATTTTTACTCTGCATTGACCATAGTATTTAGGGCGTGAATAGGTCTGGTCAGTGTAGGAAAAAGTTTTTAATTTATTTTATTTCGCCATTGTCGCTTCTCTGGCCCTCTTTAATATATTTGAATGACTATGTGACTTGGGTCTTCTCATTTTATGCCTTCTCTGATTGATGACACGGCTGAAGATGATATCCTTTGATATGGCCCCTTCTCTCTGCATCTGTATTAAGCACGTCAGTCTATAAAGGAGGACTTCCTATATGTAATTGTTTAACAAAAATAAAAATCTTACATACTTTGGTAATTTAATTGGTAAATTAACTATAAGTAGAGTATTGCAGATTTAATTACCGTCCGTATCAGTGCAGACTTGTTTGATGCTGCACAGTGTATTTTCTTATTTGGGAAGTTAAAATTAACATTATTTAACTTAAAGTTAAAGAGACAAGGCGATTGTGAGTTTGATGTTTTAATTGCAATGGAATTGTAACCTATAATAATTTAAATAGAAAAACAGAAATAGGCAGGACATGCCTCTTGTGTGCCCTAACATAACCATTAAAATACAATAATAACATTTATTTTTATTTTATTCTGTAATGATTGAAGTATGTACTTGATAGAACAAATGAGAAATGTTGTTTAAAAAAATGTAATAGGCTGCATATTGTACAGCGATTTACTCGCACGACGCTAAGTATGTTCGGTATGTTAACATTGTTAACTATATGGCTTCAGTTACAAAATATTGATACGGTTTGCGTCCCCTTACTCATACCCGATCCTATGGACCGAATGGTAAACACTCGACGTCGCCTTTCGCAAGAGAAATACGAGAACGTCTATCAACTGTGTAACATCTCGTCATCGCGATTCAGGAATTGTTGAAATTACATGCAGCGACGTCTGTTGATAACAAACTAAACAGAAATAGTTGTAAATCATCTTTTATAGTATGAGGTAGCACCCTCTGTGAATTGATATTTTAACTTCACGTTTCATTTTTGCGTTTCATCGAGTTTGAAATCACATCGCAACAATTCTAAAGAAGTTTCACTTCAAAAAGTCACCTTAGAGGTCGGTTTCGCCGTAGAGTGCGGTGGAGAAGGCCATGTAGTCGAGGGAGCCGGGCGGCGCGCCGGGCCCGCGGTACGGCGGCATGCGCGCCACGCAGTACTCCGCCTGGTCGGGCGGCAGCTCGCGGCGCAACTCCTCCGCCGTTATGTACGGCTGGAGCACGTAATGGATGTCGTGAACATTGGGTTACAAGTGGACGCCCGAAAAATCTTTGCTATTATAATATAACTAGCTGTACCCGTCCGCTTCGCTGGACATTTAAAATTAACATTATTATTTCTCACCCCCACAAAGATTCTCAGCATTAACGCCCCCGCAACTGGTGTAGGGAGTCGAACACTCATATAAATATTAGCCTTCCATTAAGTACATGTATTTTCTACATGAATACCAAGTTTCAAGTCAATCGGATGCATGGTTCAGTAGTTTATAATGGAACATCATAAAAACGACTGTAGATTTATATATTAGTATAGATATAGACTAGCCGTACTCGCCCGCTTCGCTGAGCATTTAAAATTAACATTATTGTTTATTGTCATTATTATTATTAGGGAGTTCAACATTCATATAAATATTAGCCTATCCATTAAGTACATGTATTTTCTAAATGGATACCAAGTTTCGAGTCAATCGAATGCACGGTTCAGTCGTTATAACGGAACATCCTTAAAAACCACTGTAGATTTATATATTAGTATAAAGTATAGATTAAAAAAAAACATTAATGTGATCTGGTAAAAAGGAAAACCTAACAATTTTTAAAAAAACAACGAATTCAGTATACCTTGTCACCAGCTAAGATCCTGAAGCTGTCAATGACTTGTTCGGCGGTGTCGGTATCCGTCGACTCCCTGGTCATAAAGTCCAGGAACGAATCGAATGACACGTAGCCTGGGAAGGAATAATCATATTATTATATAGCAAAAATATATATTAAGAAAAGTATTGCGAAAGCTCTTACCGGTATTGTTGGGATCGACAACAGCAAGAATACGTTGGAAGTCGAGTTCTCCTTGCCTGTCCTTGCCGATGCTGTAACCCAGGGAGACTAAGCACGATTTCAACTCCTCTGGCAGCAGACGGCCTACAAAAATTATAAAATTTATAATATTAGACTGTAGTAAATTTTTTGTTTAGAAAGAAAGGTCAGGTATAATCGTATTCTATATCAAAACAAACGGATATGTAGTGCATAAAATGAATATAAACCTTGATATTTGATTATAAAGTGTGTGAATACATAAAGTGACTTGACGGTTACAACAAAAAAGTACATCTATTTAATTTCTAATCTAATTTTATTAATCATTGTGTTCGTCAATCATGTTTTTAAATTTCGGTCAAGCTGTTTGTTCTGAGCGTTTTTCTTGTACACGAGAACGAGTCGTAAGAAAATCTCGCTAATTTAAATTTTGTGTGAAAAATTGAATTCGTCATTAGTTTCGGGAAATTGGAGTTATTAAGTTTCGTTACCTGTGCGGTTCTTGTCGAAGTGGTTGAATGAGGCGCGGAACTCTGTCAATTGCTCCTGAGTGATACCCTTGGAGTCGCGGGTGAGGATCTGGTTCTCCACTTCGTTGATGGTGCGGTTGATCGAGGTCAGGAGCTGTTCCCAGCCGACGCGCAGAGTCTCCATTGTGTATTGTGAATATCTGTAAGGATAATCGTTATTAATGTCTGGCAACTAATACAGAGGCGATTTCATGATGAAATGATATCTTAAAAAAAAAGAACTCTTAATGTCCTCTTAACTCCTTGATCAATGGCATTAAAAAGCGTTAGGTTAAAACTTTATCTTCACGGTGGGCTAACGATCTGACCATTATCGTGGAAATGCGACATAAAGAAGCTAATTTAAACCAGCCTCATCGGCAGTCTTTGACTGGTGGTAGGACCTTTTGTGAGTCCGCACGGGCAGATCCCACCACCCTGCCTATTTCTACCGTGAAGCAGTAATGCGTTTCGGTTTGTAGAGTGGGGCAGCCGTTGTAACTATACTGAGACTTTAAAACTCATATCTCAAGGTGGGTGACAGCATTTACGTTGTAATGTCTATGGGCTCCGGTAACCACTTAACACCAGGTGGGCTCTGAGCTCGTCCACCCATCTATGCAATAAATAAATAAAGCTTCTTACTTATTGCATTTCAAATGCATTCACCTGTTTTCGAAGATCATGCCTTCCTGGACAGCCTGGTGGATGCGTTCGAGTTCCTCAATGTGTGGCTTGTAAGCGTACACTCCAGCTTCGTATTCTTTAAGTCTGCGCAGCTGGTCTTCCAGAGAGCCCTGATATTGTTACATATGAGTCGACTATTATCAAAGGCGGCAATCTGACTTTTGGACAATGATTGGTAAATCAGAAAAACGAATTATTGACTTTGTATTCCATTGGCAGTCACAAAACTCTTCGGAACGACATCTTAGATAAATAACAGGTTAACTATTAACCTTTATTTAATGCAGGTTTTGAACCGTATTCTTTGAAGGAGACGATTATATNGACTTTGTATTCCATTGGCAGTCACAAAACTCTTCGGAACGACATCTTAGATAAATAACAGGTTAACTATTAACCTTTATTTAATGCAGGTTTTGAACCGTATTCTTTGAAGGAGACGATTATATTCAAATCAATCTGTATTGACATATCAATAAAATTTTTTTGTCCAAATGCACAGATTGCCACCTTTGATAATAGAGGACTCAATTATGTCATATTTAGTTTGAATGATAATTTAAAATCAACTTTAACATCGATATTACTGTTTGGTGACAAATGTTAAAAAAGCAGTAGTAGACGTGTATACTTATGATAGAGATAGAAATAAGAGGACACGTCCTTACGGATCCATCAGATCCAATAATCTTTGCATTAGACGCCTTCAGCTCTAATGCTAGGAGCAGGCTTAGGGCTCCGGTAACCATACTCGTCAAACTCGACAAAGAGGTCGACGTCCAACCTAACCCATGTATCAGCCCGCTGAGTTTCTCGCCGGATCTTCTCAGCGGGTCCTGATTCCGATCCGGTAGTAGATTCATTCGTGAAGTAATTGCTCTTGAGTTGTTAGGTCTCCTTCGGAGGCGCTCGGGCAGTTGTTAGCTAATCTCGCCCCTCTTGGCTAAGCTTTTGCTCGCCCACCTGTCCTCGTGAAACTGGAAAGGCCTTTGGGCTACCAGTAATCTTTCAATCATAAAACAAATCGGGGAGGCGAGACCGTGTGGAGCGCTTCGTGATTTGTCGGCGCCGCTCGGAGCCGCTTCGGCAAGCCAATCGCGGTACACTTATTTTCGTTTCGTTTCATTTCGTTTCATCGAGTTTGAAATTACACCCCACGATTCTAAAGAAGTTTCACTTCAAAAAAAAGATAAGAGGAGTAGTATTATTTCATGTGTTCACCTGCAGACCCATTCCGATGGCGGTGACGGCGTCCATTTGCCTCTCGATCCAAGGTCCGACTGCGTTGGCCTTTTCTGCGAACTGCCTTCGCAGGTTCTCGTTGTTCTGTTGCTTGCGAAGCTCTGCTGCCAGCGTCGCGTCGCGCTGCGGCACCAGCTGCCTCACGTCCGACCACTTGCGGTTCAACTCCTGTTCCAAAATAACAATCAAATTTACTAATTAATTCAAAATGGCCTCACGAATTCGTTTAGTACTGATTGAAAAAAAACTATAGATATTACTTTTTTTGCGATTCGGGTGTAGTTTACTTGGGATTTCGTACTCTAGACTGTAATTAGTCATATAGAATTGCTTTTTTTAAATATGGTCATCTAATTATCAACAATAGGCATTAGAACATGTTACAATTTAAAATTGCGAAATTTGAAAAGTTCACACGATTTTAGATGCTATTATTAAAGATGATTTCAATTTGATCGATGTCTTACATGAGCTGTGAGAGTGGTGTATGGGTTCTCCAAACCGCCGGGGATCTGATGCTGCTTGACAATAGATTCGACTTGATGTACCAGGTTGACGATAGCCTGAAAAAAGTTGGATCAAAAGTAAATGAAGTGTTCCTCAAAATGAGACCGGCTTCGTCTCTTAGTTCTCGTGACCTACCTGGTATTCTTTGTCAGCCTCGCCGAGGGTTGCCTTGAAGCGAGCGTGAGCGTCCATGAGACCTGAGATTTCTTCGATGGTATGAACGATGAACATATCCACGAGATCTTCGCGAGTTCCGTCCAACCTAAAACATGGTAATCAATATAAGGCACGTTTCAATATTCTTTTTTTTTTTTTTCTAAGATTACTCATGAGTCGTGTATGAAATGTTAGTTTCATTATAGAGAAAAAAATAGCTCCTCCTCCAAATATATACCTGATATTGAAACTTTTGAAATCAGATCTAAAGAGAATTTTTTGTTTATGTCATACAAATTTAATGTTGATAACTTAAGGATTCAAACTCAAAGAATTATTGTTAAATTATTCTCTCATAAAAACTCGTTTGTCCTTGTTTACAATAATGAATTCCAATATTTCACGTTTTCAATTAAGCCCAATTATCACTTAGGTCATGAGACTTACTTTTGTTTCAATATCTTATGACGTCAGAAGGAACCGACATGCATACAACGTTGTGATATTTCAAAAGTAAATAAAGAGTTATGGAAGATTTAATTTAAAAGTACAAATTTCGACTTTTATTTTAAATACAATGTTAAGTTATAGTGAAATCTTGAGCCCACAATAAACTATTTAATTTACTAAATTTTAATGATTTGCGTGTGGACTTGAATAGTATTTATTGTTAGTCTGAGTAGTGCAACAGCAACAGTACTAGTAGTGTTAGTGGTGAAAATAAAGAGTTGGTATCATCAGTAGTGGTAAAGCAGTGACACGTACTTTTTTTTTCCTACCCATTCTAGTAACCTCGAGGGGTTATTCTAGATTCACTGAACTAGTAGGTGAGCTCTCGGGGCTCAAACGCTGAGTGTTGCTAACACTAGCTCTAGCAAGAGCAGTGTTTCTCAGAATCTACCGCCGGATCGGAAACGCGACCCACTGAGAAGATCCGGCGAGAAACTCAGTGGGCTGTGTCTGTGAATTAGTTTATTCGTCGAGCCCTTCCCCGCAATCGTCGGGTTCGGCGAGAACGGTGACCGGTGCTTGAGATACCTAAAATCACCATTAATGGATCGGGAGGATCCGTAATGACGTATTTTGGGCGACGTCAACTGTTACCATTTGATCCACAGGATCGGGTATGTAATTACCTGGTGGTAGGACCTCTTGTGAGTCCGCACGTGTAGGTACCACCACCTCGCCTATTTCTGCCGTGAAGCAGTAATGCGTTTCGGTTTGAAGGGCGGAGTAACGGTTGTTACTATACTAAGACTTTACAGCTTATATCTCAAGGTGGGTGGCGCGTTTACGTTGTAGATATCTATAGGCTCCAGTAACCACTTAACACCAGGTGGGCTGTGAGCTCGTCCACCCACCTACGTAATAAAAAAAAAATTACCGGCGGCCACGACAAGAGGGTTTTCATGTTGTGCCGCCTTCTCAAAGTGGGCACGTACCAGTTGTTGAATGGTGCAGCGCGTTTGGCGAATTCGAGATGCAGCAGGTCGATCTGCTCGAGCACGCGCTCTGCGTCGTCGAGTGCGTGCCGGCGGCGCTGCGTGAGCGCGCCGAGCCGGTCCCACTGCGAGCAGATGCGCTGGCAACGCGCGTTCACGCTCGCCACCTCGTGGTACTCGAGGGTGCTGTCAAACAAGCGCCAATACTTATCACTACATAGTATAAAACAAAGTCGCTTTCTCTGTCCCTATATCCCTATATATGCTTAAATCTTTAAAACTACGCAACGGATTTTGATGCGGCTTTTTTTAATAGATAGAGTGATGGAAAAGGAAGGTTTATATGTATAACTAGCGACCCGCCCTCGCTTCGCTTCGGAAACATTAAATTTTATTATTGACAGCTGAATCCCGCGATGTAACCCGCGGTTATTGTCGTACCGCGGATTGCGCCGCGAGGCGAAGCTAGTCTAAAAAAAGTAGCCTAAGTTACTCCTTATATCATCAGCTACCTATCAGTGAAAGTCAAAATCGGTCCAACCGTTCCAGAGAATAGCCGGAACAAATAGACAGACAAACAGACAAAAATTGTAGATGAAATTAATTATTGTTAATTCAGTTTGCTCTTTATGTATATTTTTTTTTATTTTTTATTAGATATATTTATTACTGTTAAAAATATTCCAGCAGAGCAGTATGATCAATTAGCTCATATTTGATAAGGCCACATCCGTCGAAAATTGCTTATCATGAGAATATTTTTGTTTAAAATAAAGTTTTGCAAACGAGCTCATAATATATATATTTAAATAGGTATGAATAACATATAATTAGAAAGATTTATGTTGTAATTTAATTATGTTACTAGTAATAATTTGTGCGCAACAATGACTGATCACTAAAATTAATTAAGTGGGGTATTATGTTTTATTTAAATCGGCATCTTATGTATGATGTATACATATCAATAATTACATAACAAAGTGTAAAAAAATGCAGAAAAGAATATTAATAAACTAATAATACGAAAAGTATTTGGTTGTTTTTAATATAAATATATAGTATATCTTACTTAAAAGTCTGGTTTCTGAGCATTTCATAATTTCAGTGACAGACGAATGTATGTACATATAATATTTGCGTCGAATCAGCTGTATTGCCTGAAATAATTCGGCAACCCAGCAAAAATGTCGGCCAGCATACCGGTCTAATTGTTTTTGCCGTATCTAGCCTATTGCCTTTTATTCACTCAAACAAATTACCCTGGGTTCGGAGGGGAGGTCCGGTCAGCTTCCTTCGGTTTTTATTGCGTTTTTGAGCTAGCGAAATCAACAGCAGTTTATGCTTAGCTGCGCAATTTCGTATTGTATTCCCTTCACGTTTTTATTTAGTTACTAGCTGACCCGGTAGACCTCGTATTGCCTCAATCGATAAATAAAAGACCTAAACTTTTGTATAAAATAAACTTAAAACAAACAAAAGGAATCCGTCCGACGGGGAACATATCAAAGGAAAAACAAAATTGTTATTTTTATTTAATTCCGAGCATTTTCATATTTATTTACCTTTTAAACCTTCTCTGGACTTCCACAAATAATTCAAGACCAAAATTAGCCAAATCGGTCCAGCCGTTCTCGACTTTTAGCGAGACTAACGAACAGCAATTCATTTATATATATATATATATTGTTTTTTGGGATACGATGACACTCTCATGACACCCTGTTTAAGTAAGGTAAGTACTTATTGACGTACTTGAGCTCCTGGGCGATGGCCGCGATTTGCTCGACACGATCTTGGTGGGCGGCCAGGTCGGATTCGAAGGCCTCGTGCTTCTTCTTGAGAGCTTTGATGTCGTTGAGCTTACATTGACGGAAGTCCTGGGACTGTAGCATCTCTTCCTTGCCTAAAAGAGCATCAAAATGTTAAATCAGACTTCAGCATCTTTTTGTTTTAAGCAGCTTACCAATTTTAAACTCATTGTGTTAATGACGTGTTTATGTTTACTGCGATGGTATTTTGGTGATAGAACCAGTTACGGAAAATATCGTCGCTGTCAAACCAAAATCTGCTATGTGCAAAAACTCTATTTTAAATTAACGAGTAAAAACATTTTCGTGTAAAATGTTATAATAATATGAAGGTGAATTTTTAAGAACTATATCTAATGAAAGCTATAGATAAATATTAAAGCTATAGACACATAACAGTTTTTTTATACGGTAGGTAGGGCTGTGAACTATACGAAAAGGTCAAAAAGTGTATATCTCAAAAAGTGCACATAGCAGATTTTGGTTTGACAACGACGATATATTACTATGACAATTTTTTTTTTGTTAGCAGTTTAAAGAAATCTCGCCTCTAGTCCAGTCTTCATGGATGTCGGCCTTGTGCTTGAACTTCTGAGCGAGGTATTCGAGTCGCTCGAGACGCATCATTTCACTGAGAAGCCATTCCTCGAATGCCTTCTCGGCGATCTCTAGGCCCTTCCATGCTTGAGCGATGTCCTAATAAATAAACAAAATATTTTTGTTTACAAGTGACTTGAGACTTGGTCCGCCTGTCAAACAGATTGGTACATGAGATTTGGGGCGTGTAAGACCAACAGACACCACGATATTCACCAAACATTTACGCGAAAAGGGGTATTAAGATAACTCGTCTATCGCCAAACCAGACAAGCACAAATACACGAGTGTTGGCTAATCGAACACCCATCGAGTTTGTCGAATTAACTCGAATGCAGGTTGCGAGAGTGAAACTATACTATGAATGTTTCCAACTAGATACTCACAGAAACCATTTTGCCTTCGGTGGGCATGTACGCAGGACGGTTGCTCAACCTAAGCTTGGTCTGAAGGGTGTTGAAGTTGGTCTCCAGTTTGGCCTTCTGTTCTACACGTGGTGGCTTGTGCTTACGCCTGAAATTATTTGAGGTATTGTAATATTAAGACAACGAGTAAGATTCTTAATGAAAGTTTGTATAGTTATTTTTTTACCTGTAAGTACGGTAGTCTTCCAGTTTTTTTTGGCACCCGGCAAGAGAGTTGTCGGTCTGACGGCTGTTCAGCCATGGCATGGTGCGACGGATCCAGTCCAAGAGCTGAAATTGGATAAAAACAGGATAAAAATCCATAGGATAAAATTCTGTATAAGGCGTGAATAAGTTGACAAGCCAACGATGAACACGTTTATATGCCATTATTTTTATTTTTAATAGAATAATTTATTAACTTCCTCAAATTATGAACAAATAGTATTAATTAACTTGAATTAGGGCTTACAGCTAAGATTGAAGCTTTAAAATGGCAGCCCTGTAAAGTCTACATTTGTGACATATCAACTTACACCTTGTACCTAATTTACACTTAACACCAATGCTGTGGATACTCACGTCACTGGCAAGACGTTCGTACTCTTCCATTAGGCGTTCGTTCTCCTGGTTGACTTTGAGAACTTTGCAAATACGGTTCGCGGCCGTTTCAGCCTGAAAAATGTAAAATCACGCATAACCGTTAAAGTTTAAGTTAACAAATTGTTTGACAGAGAATATGATTCGTTGACTATTCGATATAAAATGATATACATGAATTTTATTGGGTAATCTTTATGTATAATAATGAATTGCTGTTCGTTAATCTCGCTACAACTCGAGAATGGCTGAACCGATTTGGCTAATTTTGGTCTTGAATTATTTGTGGAAGTCCAGAGAAGGTTTAAAAGGTAGATAAATATGAAAATGCCCGAAATTAAATAAAAATAACAATTTTGTTTTTCCTTTGAGGTGTCGGACGGATTCCTTTTGTTTCTTTTAAGTTAATTTTATACAAAAGTTTAGGTCTTTTATTTATCGATTTAGGCACTACGAAGTCTGCCGGGTCAGCTAGTTCTTAAATATTATCATTTCTATATACAAACCTTTTGCGCCCCAGAGAAGCAATGGTAGTACGAGGAGACGTAAGTCATGACGGCTCTCTCGTCCGGCATCGCCGTGTTCTGCAGATCTGATAAGCGGCACGCAAGCGACACGTTGTTAGTTCTCATGCGATGGAGTTGTTTTTAAAGAATGCTTGTGTTATCATAGGCCACACTTACACTTTTAGTATAAATAAATATAAATGAAAACGATATTTAAATAATCCCAAAATTGAGTGTTACTCGATTCTTTACTTATTCGCTCATCTTTCATTAATTATTATTGGTCTTACCTAAATATGATTTAAGAAACGAGAGTGTTACCAAATTGAAAGCTTATTTAAAACCTTGGTACACAAGCATTCTGAATTGCATTTATTATCAATACAGATAGATATAATGAAAGAGGTTAACAACATAAAGCTAATTCTAAAGTTATGATAAACATAAAATACGTTGCTGGTTTTCAGAATATCGATAGGTTATCAACATATACATATACTATATTATGTATATATCGAAGTTCATTGATTGATATCTGCGGTTGCCACTAATTTACGAAGAAGAAATTCACCTATTTCGGAAAAGGTTCTCCTCAAGAGGCAAATCTGTATAAGCTTTAATGTACCTATAGATAACTTCTACACTCGTTTCATGCTATGAGTTTTCACACAAAAGGCGGTTAGGGTTCCGAGTATCAAACGCTGTATTTTGCGTTGGTACTGCATACAGCAGCCATGTTTATACCTGTTGCGCGCCTTGGAAGGCGTGGTAGTAACACGACACATAGGTCATAATGGCGCGCTCGTCCGGCTTGGGCGTGTTTATTAGGTCTGCAATGTTTACGTATTATTTATTTTTACCTTCATAAGAAATGTAACTTTGGTCAGATAAATTATTTATAATTCAAGTTTAATAAGTCGTGTGGAAGTTCTTACCGTCAGGGTCTAACATGCGGGGGATGTCGAGATATTTCTCGGCTACGTCGAAAGCGGTGTTCAAGTTCTCGAGGGGATTGTCCTTGGAGAGTTTACTGTAGTCGATGAGGTCTGGCCTGTGCCTGTGAATGAGGGCACAGAAGGCCAGACCGTCCTTGAACGACAGGTGGAAGTTCTGGACATTGACATTCTTGTACGGCGCTGTCTTACGTTGACACCAGAGCAACAGACCTTCCTGAGAACGATTTTTCATTTAATTAGCTTAATTTTCAATTACATGCATTTGTAATTTAATTGATTAGAGATTAGATTTACCTTTGCGGTCATTTCTTCAACTGAGATGTCTTGGATGGCGAAGCGGAGAATAATGGTCCAAATCATACCAAGAGTCATCTTAAGGTTACCATCGACGATTTCTTCGGCACCAATTGACACAAGCTTCACACCTAAAATTTCATTAAAATACATTCTACTAATGCGAATAGCCGCTGTGCTAAGGATAATTTATTAATGGGAATGGACAGTGAAGCATATTGAGGAAAAGCACTCTTACTATAGATCCTATATATTATTTATTTAGCTTAGGACATAGGAAACGTGTCCATAGTTATTATAAGTTCAAATATTAAAAGTTTACGTATGTTAAGTTTTAACTTTGCGTAGGTACCTACATGTGTACAAACAAATATGGATTTATTTCCCTTATCGCGAGTATTTTGGAACTATGATAAATTCTTAGTATTGATATTAATGAATAGCTTAATCCAGGTTTCAGTATTGAAATTCATCTTTTTTTATTTTATAAACTTTTCAAAACGGCAGCTAAAAATTTTTGTTGTTAGTACCTATGTAATTATGTGTGTGTATATAGTGTAAATAGTTACTAACTAGTCAAGAACTATTTTTTTATATTCCCCATACCTAGTCGCTGGTAGCTTAAGGGGCTATTGCAGCTACGCCCGGACTGGGTGGCAGAGCTCACGGGCTCGACCTGAGAGAATTTGCTAACACTAGCAAGAGCAGTGCTTCGCAGAATTCTTAGAGGTAGATTTACGACCGGATCGGAATCGCGACTCACTCAGAAGATCCAGCGAGAAACTCAGTGGGCTAAGAACTATAGAGACTATATAGATACACATAAAACTGAGATTAATACGTAAAGGTATGTTTACATCTCGGTTATTCTCTATCACTCTTATTATCTTATCTTTAGCAGCTCACGATAATTGTTGAAACGATGGTATTGAAAGCAATTACCTTTTGAGGCGATGAAGTCGAGCGCCTTGTTGACGTTAGCGATTTTGTGGAATCGCATTTTGCCACGGTCGGGCTTGGGCAGAGTCTCGCCGGAGATGACCTCCAGCAGCAGCATGAGCTTCAGGCCATTGCGGAAGTCGTCCTCGATGTTCTCGATGCCGGTGCCAGCTTTTCTTAGGTGGCTGTTGCACCATGCTGTGAATGTCTGCAATACGTAAACAATTCAAATTTAATGTCGTGTATTACTCGTGACTCCTCAACGAGCTAAAGTTGACCAGAGGCTATCCGCCAAATGCCTATATAGAGTGCTCCAATATTTTGGTCATATAGCAAGAAAACCCTCTGACAACCTGGAGAGACTCATAGTGACGGGTAAAATGGATGGAAGACGTTCCAGAGGTCGGAGCCGAAAAAGATGGAGTGACCAAGCATCTGAGTGTCTGGACATGAGACTGAGCCAAGCACTTCACTGTGCCACTGACCGACAAAAGTGGCTACAAATTACAAAAAAAGGTCACAGTATGGCGCATTATGATGCTCAGCAATGAGCGATCGACTGAAGGAGGAGGATTATTCGTGAAATTCTACTTCTCGCATTAAAACTGTATAATCTCAAAACTTACTAATTTTGCAGGAGAGCGTTTTAAAGGTTTAACATGTGATATTTTTAACATTAATCATCTTTGCAACATTTATTTTATATTTTTTACCAGTTACATTATCTGTCTTTTAAAGTAAGATCAAATTATGTATTAATTTTGTTAATAGTAGTCAAAATATAGGTAAACTAAAAAAAGAACTAAAACTAAACTACGCTCTTTTGAATTTGAATTTGAATTTTGACAGCATTTATGAGAAAAATACTGGTGATTCCGCATATTACCTCAAATTCGAATATTTTTGGAAATTGTACACTTTTAATGCGGAAAGACGATATATGCCATGATACGATGGTTGATATTTGATTTAATACGTTTTTTTTAATAGTTATAACTTTAAAGAGTTGACTAAGTCTTTCGTCAGTTACATATTTGTAAAGGGTCAATATGGTTGATGACTATTCTAAATATGTTTTGTCTTCAATTTTTTGTTGCAATATCATAGTTTTAAGGAATATAAAGTAAAATACGAGCTGCAGATGTGATGTTAATCAATACTGCAGTCGCGTTGGAGGAGGGGTGTACAGATAGGGGTTCGACCCTTCCCGCTGAATTCGCTTAAATACTTAGGTACATGTACGTGTGCCGCTCGCCAGATATCCGAGTTATTGCAAATTTTTCCTATTTTAAATTATTCGAATTTTTTTTCGAGTTCTATGTCGATTATCGTTCAAGAATGCAATTTGTGATGTGAATATTGTGATAAATATACTATTAAGAGACCGTTGATTCGTCGTTTGACCTTTACGTTCACATCGGTTCTTGGCGTCTGATTGCATTATCATGCATGATTGCAGATTATGCGATAAAATCTTTTGGTTAATCCAAATCTAATCGCGTTGAGAACAACCGCAAACATTTGTTAGATCACGATTGTTATTTCTTGGAGAGATAATTTCATCATGACCACATTTAGGCGGCATTTCGAACGGTTGTATTTTTAAACTATATTGATCAAATGTAATTTTTAAGGAACCGTTTGAATGGTGCTGCCTTAACAATCCATTGTACATTGTTGACTATACTTGTAATGTATTGAGCTATTTGAGAACGGTAATCCTTATTGTAAACACGACTGGTTCAGCTAGCGTAGTCAAGGCCGTTGTGGATAAAAATAATATTTAGTCTACACAATAGTCTGCGTGATCATGTTCAATACAAGCCAAATAAAATTGTTACCTATACTATTAGGTTGCATAATACCATTTCACCATGGTATTAACTTATGATATTCCCTCGGTTTTATGGAGATGTTATAACGGTTCATCGTTTGTCTAATTAGTATCAACGATCTATTGTTCTGTGTTTCGCAGGCTGCGTAGATATAAATGTGACATGTGATGTGAGACATTAGCAAAGAAATCTATCGACAAGCATTTTTATTAAAACGTAATAGATTATCGTCCTAATGTCAATAGCAGTAAATTGATTTTGCTTTTGAAAGAACTTAAAATTTATAGTGTATGTCCTATAAATTATAGGAAGTAAGATGCGATGATGTGATTATTGCGGAACATAAAGTGATGTGAGAAATCTATATACATATATAAAAATGAATTGCTGTTCGTTAGTCTCACTAGAACTCGAGAACGGCTGGACCGATTTGGCTAATTTTGGTCTTGAATTATTTGTGGAAGTCCAGAGAAGGTTTAAAAGGTAGATAAATATGAATTAAATAAAAATAACAATTTTGTTTTTCCTTTGATGTGTCCCCCGTCGGACGGATTTCTTTTGTTTGTTTTAAGTTTATTTTACACAAAAGTTTAGGTCTTTTATTTATCGATTGAGGCACTACGAAGTCTGACGGGTCAGCTAGTTAGCTATAATTATTAATCGGCAGGCATTTTGAAAACAATTTAATCGAGTTGAAAATCGATTTCAAAAGCAGTAAACTGATTTTGCCAATAAAAAAACCTTTGAATGTATTGATCTAGGCTACAGATAATTGTGTAGAAGGTGAGGTGAGCAGATATTTGGTTGCTGCGGAACATAAAGTGACCAAACTACATTCTGAGATCGTGACGAATGAATCATCTTGGGAACTCGTCTTGGCACGGGACTGCGTTAATAATACCACATGACCTACAGTTTACAAACTAATGAGCAAAGGGATGAATTAATATATTTTATTTGTGTAGATATACTATGTATTTATCTACAGTTTTATGCTATCAACGATGGAATAGTTATTTTATATTCGCACATTGAAATCTGTGATGTAATACTAAAGAGAAACTTAATTAAAATTCACTTCAATTACACCCAGCATTTTAAATTGAATAAGTGACATAATAAATATTACATAAATATGCTTAATCTCTCAAGAGAATTGATAGTAACGTCCCTGAGACAAAACACACGTCGTGACCCAGAATTGAAAATAATCTAGAATCACCTTGCGGGTGCCATCACGGTCAGTGTGTATTTAAAATAAATAGCGCAGGTGTGGACTGCGTCGAGTAGTTTGGAAGGATTGCGGCTGTAAAGATATCTCGTCTTCACTCGAACGAAGATAATGCTGTCAACACTTCTCATTCTACTTGAATGTCGGTCGTACATTTAATGCTTGCCAAAGTTTTGAAAGCTTCGAAACTAGCCTTGGGAATACAAGATTTTTGCTGACGATCTTATATAAAAATATCTAGTCTAGTTATATTATGTAGTGAAAGTTAGCGTGTAAGTTTTTTTTTATAGGATCCGAATTATGATAAAAACAAATTAAAAGAATTTGTGTTTTAACTGTGCTAGCTGTGTGTTGGCTAAAATTGTAAATCATAAGTTTTTCATTTGAAAGTTAGTCCCGAGTCACAAGTGAGGAGTAAATTTTATGTACATAACGTAGCTAGTGAGTATGCCATGATGAAAGTAAGAAATGACAAAAAATTATAACCGCAAACCTAGTTAAATATTTTGTGTTAATTTACTCTATCGAATAAGTCATTTAAATTTAAATTACTGGTGGTAGGATCTCTTTTGAGTCCGCACGGGTAGGTACCACCACCCCGCCTACTTCTGCCGTGAAGCAGTAATGCGTTTCGGTTTGAAGGGTGGGGCAGCCATTGTAATTATACTGAGACCCTAGAACTTATATCTTAAGGTGGGTGGCGCATTTACGTTGTAGATGTCTATGGGCTCCAGTAGCCACTTAATACCAGGTGGGCTGTCAGCTCGTCCACCCATCTAAGCAATAAAAAAACGCTGAATAAATGGGACGGAATAAACTAATTAAATCGTGGTCCATGCTATTAATAAGAAGCTAGGTATTGTCGTATTCGCGTTGCGTTATACCTTGGTCCCTGGGTTGGTACTATTTTTTTTAAATCGGCTGAACATCTCTTACTAAAAATTGACTCCTTAATATGATAAAATTGGCGTAATTAATCGTTTATTTGATACCTATTATTTGTCACGTGCCTCAAGGTCAGTAAAATTAATTGCTACTTTAAGTGTACGTTTTTAGTGTTGTTTTCAAACATTTCAGAACGTGCTCAGTCTAGTCTTTAGAACGGACACGGCGTAAAAGGCACGCATAATAAATACCGCTGGGCGAAAAACACCTTTCTTGAAGGTTAGTCTACAATCTAAACGGGATTCGCGGTCAGGGACGTCTTAAACTAGGATAGGGCCCTTGGGTACACAAGAATTTGAGGCCCTTTTGGAATGTAAAAAAAGCGAATTATAATAACTTTTTTTTACCGAGTATGACCATTTATTATAGGTAATCAAATACTGTATGATATAATATGTCATTAATGATATTAGAATGCTGCTGGTGTTTTGGTTACGATTTCGATAACGGTTTCTTTCGGGATTAGTGTTGAAATCTTCTATTATAGGCATAGTATACGCCTTCTATATACCTTCTGATTACTGATTTGTGAAAAAAGTGTAATGTGCCCGACAACAATGTTTTGAGAATAAACGTGTGAGAGAAATTGTCCGTCTTTCAGGGCCACCTAAGAATGGGGGCCCTGGGCACGGGCCCCGTGTGCCCTTATGGTAAAGACGGTATTGTTCACGGTATTCTATCAATGAGTTCTAAATACGAAAATGTATACTAATACGGATTTAGATTATAAATATCCTTAGTGGTTTATAATCTAGTCAGTAGAGTCATTTTCAACATTCTTAATAAGTACACATAAGAACTGCATTCTAAAAGTTATCTTACTGTCGTATTTCGTACAATACTGTATCAATGGCTGAGAGCGAATCGGATAGCGGTCAGACGTTATTGAGTTCATTGGAAATGCTTAAGGCAATCGTCTCGTGATAGTTCATAATGAATGTTTTACGGCGACCTATCGAATTGCAAGATAATAGTGTTGTACAAAGATCCATGATAGAAAAGGTTGAGGTTTATTTATTAATATTTAATTCCCATATTTGAAACGTATTTGCACTCTATTTGAAATTATTTATGTTTGTTTATGTGAAGGGTAACATTTAATGCATAGATTAGCAGATCAGCTCACAATCCATCTGGTGTTAACTGGTTTCCGGAGTCCATAGACACTACAATAGGTTTAGAGTTGAGTAGAAATCTCAATGGTATTGAATAATTGCCAAGTCAGTCAGTTCCTAAACCTGGACGTGGAACAATTTCGCAACAGAAATTCTATCTCACAATAGAGAGAACAAACAATTTTTTTTTGCAGTTTTAATGACCTTGTAATGTCTATGTACTCGGGTTACTATTAAACTCTAAGTAGATCGTGACTCGCTCGTTTGTCTATGCCATAAATAAAAGTGGTAAGTAACTTTTAATTATTACTTATATGTTTTTCTATATCTTAGACATAATGACGCGTTCGGTCTGACATATTATGTTAATCTCGTCCGAATTCTAATTTCTATTCGCATTCTACCTTTACTATTAATTTGATGTATGTAGTATATTTTCGGTGCCCTCTATGTGTCTCGGCTAAATTACGATCATGTCCACCGCTTATTATTTATGAAATATGCATATTCAATGCCAAAATGCATTTTGAGATGCGTTTATTGCCAGATAAAGCTGATTAAAATTTGGCAGGAGACTTGCGAAGGTCCAATTACCTGTTATGACACACAAGCTCACGTGTTTGTTAGATACTTCTAGAAATACGTAAATTCTAAATTCTATATTCGATCTTTTTTTAAATATAGATTATGTAGTTATTGCCGTAAAATATAATAAAAATCCCATTTACGATTTAGTGGTTAATGGAGTACGTAGAGTGGTACAGTGTAGTCTCAATTGAGGTTATTCCACCCTTCAAATCGGAACGTATATCTGCTTCGCAGTCGAAAGATGCCAGATGGTGGTAGCCACCCGTGCGGGTTTATATTACGCCCTGCCACCAGTAAACTGCAATACACATTTCAAGAGGCAATCTACTTTGGATGAATGGATCGCTAGGGAGTGATTAAGCCGTACTTAATAACATCGGGTTTTGGTGCAGCTGTTAATTTATGACAACAAAATACAAGCCAAAACATGTATAACTTTACTTAGTGCGACCAATGTTAAACGCCTTTACGACTAATTTTTTTTTTTTTTTTTTTATTGCCCTCGTAGGCAGACGAGCATACGGCCCACCTGATGGTGAGTGGTTACCGTGGACTTCAGCAATGCCAGGGGCAGAGCCAAGCCGCTGCCTACTTATTACTCGTATAACAGTTAATTCTATAATATTATGTTACCATTATTTCTGTATTTCGGAAATCATTAATTATTCTCACTTTCGCCGCGTGTTCATATTATGATAAGAATATATTAAAATTAATATCGCCGAGTTATAATTTATTATGTAATTGAAAAACAGTCTCGTAAGAACACAATGGCACAAGTAGTGTCAGCGTAAACAAAACTTATAAAGCTGACTATTGATATTGTGAATGTAAGATTTTATTCCCACTGGAAACTTGGCCTTTGAAACCTTGCTTAGAGTTGAAAGTGTAATTCAATATTTAAAGTTTCGTTTTTCAACAGACGTTAAATAAATATGTGTTTCATCGCTAGTGGCGATTTATTTCTGCTGTTGAGAGATAGTTAACGTATGTATGTATAGTCTATCGTTTCTGTGCTAGGCAATTGTATGTATGTATAGCCTAACCTTTCCTTTCCATCGAGTCCTCGTTTAGGATTACGAAATATGTATGTAGAAATTATAGGAGAATAATATTTTGTTCGGAATTACGTTTTTGTTCCTCGGCTTACCGCGAAAATTGTTTTCAGTTGAAATATTTGCAACCTGTACAGTTTGTAAATGTAAATCAATTTGTTTTTTTTTTTGCTATTACAAAATGTTATTTTGGGTGGCTGCTATACAGTTAACACCGTTTCTGTCCATGAACAACGATAGCCATCGTATCCTTATCTCTTTTAAGACAAAAAAGCTATCTATATATTAATACGTGAAGATAAAACTTTGCACCCGTTTTTACGAAAATTGCGCGGACGGGGGATTATGATATTTCTCACACTTATAGAGATTATGGAGGAGTACAGAATCCTTTTTTTTTAAGTTATGCGTATAATGTACATAAAATCACTAATAAAAACATAGCGCACACTACCATATATTTGAGACACACACACACACGCATATATTTATTGTTAAAGTCTGCAGTCAAATTGAAAATAGATTAATATTATTTCTCTATTGTGTAGTAGTGTGTGAAATCTGTGATCATAGAAGTAATAAGGTCTTTGACGATAGAATCATATTAATGTTCAAACTTATAATTTACATAATAATGGTCGTATTTCGACCGCTGGGCGACCACTAATTATTATAACACGTTTGATTATAATATATGAAATACTTGTAACACTTGTAAACAAACTCATTGAAATTAAGAATAAAAATGAATTCATCTTAATACGCCCAATGAAGCAGCAACGTAAAAAGACTCGCATTGTTCTTTATAAACAGTCCAATGACAATACAATCGGTGATTGCTTTGATTGATGATGACATTCATAGGACTTTAGTGGGCGACGTTTATTGACCGGTGATTAATGTAGGACAGTTAATTTTTGAAATATTCGTATATCAGCGTAAGAAAAATGTTATTCGAAATATGCGTGTATTCACAGTGTTACATGTTTACCGAGAGCTGAGTTTTAACTCACGCGTGTGCTCAACGTACGATTCACAAGAAACAACAATACGTTCAATCTCTGCCTGTCTATAGATTAAACAAATCTGTTAAAGAATCGTTTTGAAGTAAACGTGATAGGCATGGGTTCGGTCAACCAGATGATTGAGGTTTGGTGTTCGTGGCACGCCGGCCGCTTGGTCGGTGTTGAGTGTGGGCAGGGCAGGGTTGGGGAGACTAGTTCGCGTGGGTTCTGCCTGATCAGAGGCTCTGATGGGTACTTAACTGATGGAGGATTATTTGCCGTAGGTGGAAATTCGACAATATTTTTAATTTTTTATTTCTTAGATGGGTGGACGAGCTCACAGCCCATCTGGTATTAAGTGGTTACTGGAGCCCATAGACATCTACAGCGTAAATGCGCCACACAGAGATATAAGTTCTAAGGTCTCAAGTATAGTTACAACGGCTGCCCCACCCTTCAAACCGAAACGCATTACTGCTTCACGGCAGAAATAAGCAGGGCGGTGGTACCTACCCACGCGGACTCACAAGAGGTCCTACCACCAGTAACTGTCCGTAAAAGAGGTAGGTATGAATAAAACGGTCCCTCCAGGATTGTTATTCAGGAGAGGCAGAAACAGCTTACGATTGTTTAAATCCTCCAACATTTTTATGATCTTGAGAAATCAATTGTAAATGTTAATTAAAATGTAACTGAAAATGTTAATTAAAGATTATTTAAAAAGATTCATGTTCGCATTAATTTGTTTTACATTGTTTTAGTTAGATTTATAATACTCAAACAAGAATGTCTACGTTTAGGCACATGTCGTAATTCGAATTTAGGTTATTGATTTAACACATTCAGCGGTTAATTCTCATAACACAAATTCTTTACAATGTGTTTCATTTAAAACACATTTAATTTTAGTATTTGAGAATTTTATTAATTTCAAGGACTCTTTATTCGGAGCGTATTTAATTTTGTCATTCATAAGTTAATATTGCTCAATGCCAAAACCTGTTTAGTTCAAACAAGCAAGTGAATGTAAACAAAGGGGAGTGGCATATTATTTATACAATTGAGAAACAATTATTAAGCCGATTCAATTAGGAAATTAGCATATTTTATACGTTTTAGATTATTTATTTTTTTGCAAACAGGAATTTCGGTCACGATTGGTTTGAATATTGAAAGTTGTCCGTTTTGCATAAACCCTTGTCTAACATTTGCCTTTGACGTAGGGGAACAGCATTAGACACACCTGCGTGATTGTTAATTCAGGACCGCTGCCAAATCGCCCACTATCTTTTAAATAAACAGTAACCTAACATAAACCGTTAAATGGCTAAAAGTTAACATTCTGTAAACTCAGGCAAACGTGTTCGATCTCAAACAGCCCATGGATCTAAGACGTTATCTAGAAAGTTTTTTGAACTCTGTTGCTTAAAAGGTGAAAAAAAAAACGGTTTAAGAATCATTTTGTAGAAAGCCTGTCTATCCTGTAAGTATACCGTTTTTCATAAGGACACAAGAGTGTCAAGTTGTAAATGTTAAAATTTACGGCAGCAGGAGGGTTGTAATTTTCTCAAGTTTTTCAATCAAAAGTTAATGAATATAATATAATATAAAAATTCATTTCCCAGCAACTCTGTACGTAGACGAAGACGCAGGCATGTCTAGTTTTTAATGAAGGATACTGCCATCATAATTAGCTTAGCTCGCAATCTTATATTATATTACGTATGCGTCTTTATGTAGTTATGGTTCTAATTTTTTTTATTTTCCTATTTTTTTGGGATTTTTGACAATACACAATCAATCACCTTTATTCTCAACACAAAATTGAGCACAGCAAGGAAATCTCTTGATAAAACTAAACATATTCCAATCCATACCTATTCCTTTACAATGTCTGTATGTATGTACAAAATACATTTAGGGTATATAGTTTTTTAGTTTCTTATGAGTCCGTCTACATTTCGACGAACATGTATAGGTATATACAGTAAGTAAATCTGATTTATTAAATAAGCCGTGTATGTTATTATTGCATAATAAACCAGTTGTATTATACAGGAAATAAATCAATATCGTATGGATTTAAACTGCTATTATTTGCATTAAGAGCTTTAGTTGAATTTAAAGTCAGTGTTAGCGATATTGATTTTTGTATGTGTTATACTTTTATTTAAGATTTTTTTTTATTCAAGGTGTTTATTTTTCTTTTAATACAAACAATCTAGTTTAATTGTAGCGTGGTATGGACATGTGATGCGTAGAGAGAAGATGCATGTGACTAGGAGATGTATGGAAATGGTAGTGCAAGGTAGAGGTGGAAGAGGTCGACCAAAGAAGACATGGATGGAGTGTGTGAATGACGATATGAGAGAGAGAGGAGTCAGTGTTGAGATGACGGCTGATAGAAGAGAATGGAAGAGAAAAATTAGCTGTGCCGACCCCACCTAGTGGGATAAGTTGGAGAAAAAGAAGAATCCAGTTTAATTGTGAAATATTTTAAAAATCTATTACTTTGATGTAGAATGTGTCCGATTATGTATATTCAAGATACTATAATTCACGAATACTGCACATAAATCTTAGTTCATAATTTAGTTTGTGTTCATTAAGTACCAAACATGGTACAAGGTAATTATGAAATCATTACACTGGTTTTCAAGTTTTTTTTGGTCAGCTATTTGATCTAAATGTGAAGTTTTATACATTCTTGTCATCAATACCTAATATTAGTGCAATCATATCGGTTTTGCTTAATTCTTTGGTGATCGTTTAATAATATAGTAGTAATAGTAGTAAGCAATGCTCCTGGTTTTGCGCAGATATCTTTGGATGTCATAAAATATACACTAATAAAATAAGAGACAAAGCAAATGCATAATCCACATTAATATTATTATTACTTAATACTTGTGCTACTTTCACGTTGAAACGAAGCGACGGATTGACAATTTACTACTATCTACTACTACTACTTCCAGGTCTAATTCTATCCCGAAAAATTATTGCAATCTCACGGGATCAACAGAACTATATTGACACTATTCTTTGACCAAACGGGCAAAGTCGCGGGGAACAGGTAATGCTGTATAAAATGAATTTCTTGTTTAAACCTACAATCCATTTTGTTGTATAAAAAATGTTCAAGGACATTGATGTTATGTTATTTCAGTAAAAAGTTCTATGTGCATAACCGGATTTTTGACGTTATTGTACTTGACGTTATGCGATTATAACTGAATCTTGTGTAACGTATTTATCTTGATAAACTATATAGTACATACCTACATAAAGATCAACGACCTGTCACGTATTATCATTGAAAAAATGTTTGCTCATGTAATATGTTGAACTAGGAATGACTGACTACATTCGAGTTTTGAAATGAGCACATTCGCGAAACGGTGTTAAACTGACAATTCAGACTGACTAACTCACGTGTTGCGTGAAGAATCGAATTGCGGAAGAAATCGAACGATTCCCGGTAAGCGTTTTGTCATGGTTCGATTACCTGTAAATACAAAATTATATTGGTCAGTTAAAATAGAAATATTTTATCTAGCTACTAGTTTTAGTCGGCGATATAGTTTTATTTAGGTACATGCACACGTTGCTGATGACTTCTTAAAAAAAATCAAATTACAATCGGGATCGCGAACGTCAGAATCCAAATATTCGTTGAAGAATCGTAATTTTTAAGAATCTAATATTAAATGATGATCCCGATGTTTTATAACTGCCATGGGAACAGATTGAGTACAATTATAACGAAACGGCTGAGACGTAACATCGTACGTACGCGTCGTGTGGGCGTGAAAATCCGGAGTTAAGAGTATTTCCATCTCTTCAAGGTTTCTATAGGTGATGTCTAGAACACTTCTCTAAATCTTATTTGATATTACGTTTTGTTTCTTAACCAAGTCGATGGAGATTTCAACGTTTTGTTGGAAACCGCAGCATATCAAGCAAGCACACGAACATGATGAAATTTTGCGGTAAGAAAAACCAAAAACGCGTTGACCTAAAAACTCTGTTTTTTTTTTTTTAAATCCATTTGAATATCGAATAGCCACAAAAACATTTTCGTCGCTGCAACGTTTTTAAAATACCAACAATAATAAACCTAGTTACTCATGCACCATGGCTTACCTATAAATAACAAACGTGTTAAGTCACGTATTTCGCAAGCCCCGCGTCGCATTCTATCTGTATACTTCCCTTTGTAAATACTGACGTAATACCGGCATCGATCAGAAATTTTAAACTGTAATTTTAACTATATAGATATTTCCATTTGCGGCACAGATGCGAATGTTGAAATGGATGTGTGGAGTGACAAGATAAAGAATGAGTATATCAGAGGTAGTGTGAAAGTAGCAGCCCCGGTAATCAACAAATTAAAGAGCGGACGGTTAGCGTGGTATGGACATGTGATGCGTAGAGAGAAGATGCATGTGACTAGGAGATGTATGGAAAAGGTAGAGGGGGAAGAGGTCGACAAAAGAAGACATGGATGGAGTGTGTGAATATGAGAGAGAGAGGAGTGAGCGTTGAGATGACGGCTGATAGAAGAGGATGGAAGAGAAAAATTAGCTGTGCCGACCCCATCTAGTGGGATAAGGTGGAGAAAAAGAAGAAGAAGAGATATTTCCATTTCAGATTACTTGTGATTTTGTGCAATTAGATATTGTGGGTGGATGTTTTTTTTATTGTCTCATATTGTATTATTTTTCACCCAAAATCGGTGAACTACACTTAATATAGAAAATAAGTGGAATTCTTACTTTGATACAGTTAATCCAGACCGCGCGTAGCTGGAATGGCTCCTTAAATTACCAGCGAAAAGGTAACGAAAGAAAAAACAATTAATGCGGTAGTGATTGAACAAAACCGTATTGTTAAATATGACAATATAATTAAATTAAATTCGTATATGTCGACGAGTCAATTTTAATTCATTTCAATAATAGCTTGAACTATACACAACGATTAACTGGATCAGCGAACCAATAGATCAGATTCGATATGCTATTTGACCCAGATGTTAAAGTAAACGATTTCATGTCGGCTGGCAACATAAATGCAGATTACACAGTCATAACTTCCTCATGGTTTACACATACATTCTTCTGAAAATACGATTCTCTAAACTGTCAGACGATCATTTTGATTGAAATATAACGCATTCCTATGATCTGGCAGCTTCGCCTTTTTTTTTTAGAACACTAATGATTGCGTAGCTCTATATCTGTATTAATTATATTTTCAAATATAAACTATTTTAAATGTATTTATTGTGCTTAAAATAATTCAAATTTGATACATTCCTCACATTAAACATTTTTTAATGTTTTTTTGCCCATGTAAGCAGATGAGCATACGGCCCACCTGATGGTGTGTATTTACTGTCACTCATGGACGTCAGCAAAGCGAGCGCCAGAGCCAAGCCGTTACCGTTAGGTTTTTTTTATTTTTTATTTGCTTAGATGGGTGGTCGAGTTCACAGCCCACTTGGTGTTAAGTAGTTACTGGAGCCCATAGACATTTACAACGTAAATGCGCCACCCACCTTGAGATATAAGTTCTAAGGTCTCAAGTATAGTTACAACGGCTGCTCTGCCCTTCAAACCGAAACGCATTACTGCTTCACGGCAGATATAGGTAGGGTGGTGGTACCTACCCGCGCGAACTCAGAAGAGGTCGTACCACCGGTAATTATGTTGAGATGGTTCTTTTGTTTTCTTTCTTAAAAACTTCGTTTTAAATTAGGTACTCTCGCAAATCGCTTCCATCTGATCTTCCATTTACAAATCGCCGAGGACAGTTGTTGCGATCAAGTTCCAATTATTTTTTTCGACGAATATTATAGATTTACAAGGTGTGCCATTTAGCTATGCTAGTGTTAAAACATTATGTGAAGAATGTTTTTTTTTAAATTAAATTCACACTGACGATAAAAGTGTATTAGAGTCCCCGGTCCTCGAAAAGAGAACACGAAACTCTTTAGAACAACAATTTTTTTCTATCTGTGCGATACTTGAGATCCTTTTCACAGGAATGGGTGTATGGAAGTACCCAGTGAAATTAGTACGAAATCTATAATAACAATGATAATTTGACAATAGTTTTTGATTCACAAATTTACCTTTGCTAGTAATAATTCATTGGCTCTTATTTAGGAAATGTATTGAAAATAACAAAAGCGACCGCAAAATACAGTTTGTAGTCGTAAAGTGCAAATAAGAATGTCCGAATTGCTTGCAATGTTGTATTTAATTTTTTTCTGTTACGTTGTTTTTGTTCGTCTAACTGAATAGGTAATAGGAACATAGACCATAAAGGCAAGCCTTTTCATATTTCACTAAATTAAGTATATTTTTGGTGTTGCACTTTTGTGTATGCTGTGACACACGTATGGTACATGAACTACTTTAGCTGTGGAGTGTTGTGTAGGAGCATGGTACTGGTGGTAGCACATCCTGTGAGTCCGCACGGGTATATACCACCACCCCGCCTATTTCTGCCGTGAAGCAATAATGCGTTTCCGTTTGAAGGGTGGGGCAGCCGTTGTAACTAGAGACCTTAGAACTTATCTCAAGGTGGGTGGCGCATTTTCGTTGTAGATGTCTATGGGCTCCAGTAACCACTTAACACTAGGTGGACTGTGAGATCGTCCACCCATCGAACAAAATAGAAATTTACATACGAAGAGCTTGTATCCGGAACACTCAGGGTGCAATTACTCGCAATTGTCCACTCTGTTATCTTCGGTTCACGACATTTTATATAGAGGTTTGAATTTTAAGTATATTAAGTTTTAGCTGTAGCTTTTATATGTAAAACAGTAATGTAGACAATAAATAGCAACGTCAATTCCGGTTCTTTGTCACTGTTTTTTTAGTTTCGCTATGCAGATCTTGATTTTTGAATGTTATATCGTTTGATATTACTTCTAATTAGCAATGTAGCTTTATAATTTTATTCTATTTTGTTTTAGAAAATACTTCTAGATCTAGAAACTTCGAAATATGGACATGTTTAGTACGAAAGTTTAGGGCAGTAGCGGTAAGCGTCATACCTGACTCCCATCTCTCTCAATCATCTACATGGTGTGTATTCGGGCCAATG
The DNA here is from genome assembly GCF_003987935.1 of Bombyx mandarina. The sequence continues at coordinate 392,350 of NW_021011495.1, forward strand.
ATCGTCAACTTTAGATTTGATTCAGTGCATCTAGAATGATCGCCCAGTTGTTCTTGCGGCTGCTACTCTGCGCTGCACAGGTGCTCTATAGACTTTTCTCGATACGCATTCGAACGATTTACGGTTTTCTTTCGACGATTCATATCGGATAATTTGATTATTTTAAATGAAGAACAGGAACGCGATAGCCGCATAATAGTGACCACGTTAACAATAGAAGTCACCGTAGTGTAATAATGACGGGAATCTGATACCGCCAGTAAAGTTTCATGTTACAATATCAGTGAAATAAAAAGCTTTCATTTGTACAAACAAGATAACGTAACGTTTTGAGCTGCTTTCAAAATGTATATTTTTGTCGCGATCGTTAAGAACAAAATGGGTCCTGACAAAAAGCATTGTGTCAAGTCATCGACCCTAAGGATTCAAACGAATGCGTTTTACGTCTATTGTTTGCATTAACTCCTTGTTAGTTTTGCATAGCGACTGTTACGAATCAAGGTGAGGACTGGAGCTATCGAACTTAGGTATGTGTATGGCGTAATTCAGACTCGCTCAATCGACCCGTGTTCGACAGCTGTTTCCAGACAAATATTTCTGTCTAGGATGTTATTCTAAATATAATCTTCAGAGATTATGCGTTTGATTCGACTTTGCTTAAATTTTTTAGCGATAGTATTTTTTTATTGGCGTAGATATGTTTATGAGTTTATGGCATACCTAGTCTAAAGAGGTCCCGGTCCTTTTTTTTTTTCCTACCTAATCTGGTATTCTCGAGAGGCTATTCCAGTGTAACCTTAACTAGTAGGTGAGCTCATGGGGCTCAAACCTGACGACGTTGCTAACACGAACCCTAGCAAGAGGCGTGCTTCGCAGAATCTACCACCGGATCGGAAACGCGACCCACTGAGAAGATCCGGCGAGAAAGTCAGTGGGCTATGTCTGAGGGTATCCCGGTCCATAAAGATATCATGGTACTGGTCTTCTTGAGACTCGAAAGTGAAAGACTGTTTTATTTGTAATCTGAAGAAAATTGATGTTAAAGACTCAAATGAATTGGAATGATGGCTACCTTACCCTTCGGCTTTGGAATAATGGCGAGCTTGTGAGATAAATAAATAAGCGATGGTACCAATTCGACTTGCGCAAAATCAGAACAAATGTTGGTAACGATTGAAACTGACGGTAAACATGTTTAAGAAATAGTTTTCCTCGTTCGATTTACTGGTTTGATGTTAAATTACAAAGTTTTTTTGGTCAAATCATTAAAATAGGCCTTTACATCAGCACATTATTACGTTCAATCTTGAATAAATATTGAGATCACCGGCGGCTGCGCAAATATTTATAGTTTTTTTCGGTAATGGCACATATGTACATACAACTAATTACGGATGGACGTGATTTGGAGAGTGCTCTGAGGAATTGTTGTTATCTACTTTATATCACCGCGTCCGCTACATGAGTACAGTCACATGTTTTTATTTGTGTATTTTTTAATTCTTAGATGTTTGGACGAGCTCACGGCTCACCTGATGATAAGTGGTTACTGGATCCCATAACCATCTGCAACGCAAATACCGCCACCCAACTTGAGACATGAGTTCTAAGGCCTTAGTTTTTACAGTGCAACCGCTGCCCCACCCTTCAAACCAAATTGTATAACTGTCTACCCGTGCGGACAAGATATCCTACTATACCAGTTCTACTAATTAAAACTACTGCGCTCATCTACAGTACGTTTCCAAATACCAAAGCCATGTACTATCCGATTTTACCAACTTTACCATCCAACTTACCAACGACTCCGTGTTATTTACCGCTTGCTCTTCTTGCGGTATACAGTATACACCGACTTGGAAATACTGATGTCCATGAGCGATGGTAACCACTCCCACGAGTCGTATACCACTTGTCGGCATAAAATGGCAATAAACAAAATTGGAATTCGAATCTCGATTAATTAGAAAGATGTGTTCGTTATCGTGTAACCTAAAAATGCATTCTTTGCATCGCAATATCCTACTATTTCCTAACATATTATTACAAGCTTTAGGTCTTTGACCAGACTATATAAGAGAAATACAAAATAAACCACTTAAGCGTAGTAGGCATTTGGATACTGACGTAAATAGTTGCATAGTCTTATCTTTTAATACTTACATAGTTACATATCGAATATAAGTGGACGTGGATAGTTATTAACTAAATATAGTAGAAGATAATAATGGTGTTTGCAAAATGAAAACCAGATACTTTGAATTATTGTTACTGTTTTTTTTCCCTACCTAAGCTGAAATAGCCTCCCAAGGCTATCCCATGGGGGCTATTTCAGCGTTACCTTAACTAGTAGGTGAGCTTACGGGGCTCAAACTGGAGTAATGCTAAAACTGACCCTAGCAAGAGCAGTGCTTCGCAGAATCTACCGCCGGATCAGAAACGCGACCCACTGAGAAGATCCGGCGAGAAACGGCTGTGTATATGGGTTAATTCGCTCGTCGAGCCCTTCGTCGCAAACGACGGGTTCGACGAGGACTGGTTATCGCGGTTCGAAGTGTAAGATAGTGGGCAGCCAATATTCCAACTCAACTGAGACTCCGACGTTATGTTTCATTGTTAATTTGAACAGCGTGAAGTCTGTTACCTTGGTAGCACTAGATTTAACTGGAAGTTATTCAAATAGTATTGATATGTTTATACGCTGTCTAACTTTGTTAAAATTGGTACAGTAAAAGTCTCCATACACACGAGGCTCGCTCTATTGCCTTTGTTATTTGAACTAAACCGTTTGGTCAGCCATTCACACCAGCAACGACATAACAATGAGGTCGGGTATTGTGTCGTGCGGTTCGAACGCACGCGCTTTCCGTCCACTCTCGTTTGGAAGCAGACGTGTATGTGTTGGTATGTGATTGTGTTGTTTAGGTGTCGTTCGTACAATGTAGGAGTGCATTTAAACGTATGACTTTTACGTAAGAGAGTCAAATTTCCTCACAATTTGGGCTTTGAACTACATTAAACTAGCTGACTTCAGATTTCGTAGTGCCTCAATCGATAAATAAACGAAAGATTTTCAAATTTATCTACCTTTTAAACCTTCTCTGAACTTCCACAAATGATTCAAGACCAAAATTAGCCATATCGGTCCAGCCGTTCTCGAGTTTTAGCGAGACTAACGAACAGCAATTCATTTTTGTATATATAGATTTTTCACTTGTGTTTGTGCCAAACTGGTCTAGCACCGAATTTCGCTTTCTTTAAGATTCACAGTAACGTGATAATAATTAACAGATTCTTTTTAATAAACTAAGATCATTAGCCGAACTGGTCCGCCCGCTTTATCTGTTACTCGAACATTTGGCAGACCTCGTACGTTTAGTGTTATTTATAGAAAGTCTTTATTTAGATACAATGCAAAATACAGGTCACAATAATACAATACTATTTAATGATTCGAGAACATCATTGATGGGTTGTATAAGAAGAATTGCTTCGATAAATGAATGGATGGTTGTGCGTCCTTTTGATGTTCTATATCAGTATGAATGGAATTTTATGTGTGAGCATTTTACCACTAATTAAACATCCATAAAACAATGGCAAGGTAGGTAGTGCAATTTTTGGTTTAACTTTTATTCGAATGCCACCCGTATATGGATAATTCATTACAAAAAACGGATCACTACCCGCGTGCGTTCAACGATATCTATCTTATCGGTCATGGGACTGATCAAAGATAAGAATTGGTATAAATAATGAACAACACAATTTTATTCTTTAATCAAACTCGCCAACTATGTGACCTCTGGGATTTTAAACGACATTTGCAAGATAAGTGTGTTTAAATTCAAACCAGTCATCGTTAATTAATTGTAATACGTAACATATGTGACCGCCTTTTTTTTGTTTTTATTACATACGCGAGTGATTACTTTTCATTCTGTCATTCTTCAGTCATTCAGTGATTCTATTTCATTCTTTCATCATTTCTACTGGCACTCCTTGCAAGTGCAACCAACGGTCTCTTGGATGCAATGATCGATGGTTGGAGAATTTTCGGGTTTGATTTTTATTACACTGTTTTTCCTTAATCGTGGAAGTATTCCTTGAACATCTGTTAAGTACGTAATTCATTAGAAAAATTGATACCTTCTGCGTTATTCGAGCACTGACACAGTCTCATCGACCACAACTATTTCATAAATGACTTACCTATTACCTATGTATATCTTTGTATTCCAGTAGGTTAAATTTTAATAACATTTGTGTGTAATTTTAATATGTCATTAAATTTGGCACATAATACTATGTGCTACGAGTATTTTACTTTAAATTGAATTTTTATTTTTTTCTCCTACCTATGCTGATAGCCTTGAGAGGCTATTTCAGATTCGCCCTAACATGTAGGTGAGCTCATGGGACTCAAACCGGAGTGTTGCTAACACTGGCCTTAGCAAGAGCAGTGCTTCGCAGAATCTACCACCGGATCGGAAACGCGACCCACTGAGAAGATCAGGAGAGAAACTCAGTGGGCTTTGTCTATGGGTTAATTCGCTCGTCGAGCCCTTCGTTGCAAGCGACGGGTTCGACGAGGACGGTGACCGGTGCTTTTGGTACCTAAAATCACCGTTAGTGGATCGTTTGAATTGATATGACACTCTCATAGTTTCTGATTTAACATAGTCCTCTCACTTGTAAGCCGGGATATTTGAATGAAGAAGAAAAAACAGAGCAGGCTATTTCATTTGCATGTTACACCGCATAAGCATTAAGTACATTTTTTTTTGTATTTAAATGAAAAATAAATAACTTATTTGTGCTTCTTATGGATGAAGTGGCACGAACGTGTTTTAAATTACTTTATAGAGGGGTCTTCATATGGTACGCATCCTGTGAAGGACGTGGTTTAATAAATTACTTGTCCACAATAGGCACACAATGAATTGAGTGTGTACAGGATTCAATTACCAGCATGTTGTGGCATAAAACTTGAAACCTGAGTCATTTGCTATGGATTCACTGATTCTCAGAAATGCATCCTAATAAGTAATATTATAATATCGTATACTTGCTACACCTATTCAATTCAAATTCTCGTAGCTCATAACTATTCCAGTAAAATGTGCTATTATATATTTTTGTTATTTTCTTGTTTAAAATACCACGAGACTACGGTTGCGACCAACTGTGATTCAAAATAGCAATTAAGAAAAATTTCAAGGCCTCCGGGCAGAAACTAATGAAAATTAAAAAGTAACGCATACTTAGTTATAGCTATTTAGTTTGACTTATTGTTTAGTTTAGAATTTAGGCAATGGAACAAAAGCCTCAGTATCCATGACAAACCGTATCAGCTTCGGCTGCCACTATCAACTGTCGTTAATTTTTTAATTTTGTTGAATTTTCGCTAATTGCTCGTTGACGCGATATCATTTCCGGAGTCTTCCCACGCGTCTTTTGTTCCGTTTATTTAGAATTTATGAATTTAGCCAGGAACAATTGCAGTATCTGAGGGTAGCGTTCAATTTTACTATGCCAAAAATACGTCAATATAACATTGTTATGTTGTTTCACTTTGTTATTTATGAAGGTTTGTTCAATTTGAATATGGCAACACAATCATGACAACAACATCTTAAATTTATACAGATAATTAACTTTTATTTAGGTAGGTTTTAGTTAGGTTTTTTTAACTAAATAGTTTTGTTTAAAAATGAGATCGCATACAACTTTGAATTGAGGCCATCTTATTCTCTTGCCGTTGATAATAGAACTCACATAATAATATGAGTAGGGGGCTTCAACAATTGAATGTCGTTATCTATATTTTACTGACAGCTGTTGGATTCTCTAAAGAGATAATCGGTATCCATTTTTGTTTAGTATATTGTGTTTTGTACTGTGTATAGAGGCGAAATATACTGACAGCAAAGAAGACATTGAAGCACAAACCGATGTGTTTATTGATTTACACTGATTTTGTAGGTGCCTAGCAGAAAAATTGCTTTAAAGAAATAAATTATAAAACAAGTACAAATATCAAATATACTTTCAAGAAGGGAATGTAAAATTGTGTACTAATGTGCTGATTTGATATGTTTTAATTAATATTAATTGCATAGATTTGTATTTACCCCAAAAACTAATGGTTTTTTTATTTTATATTTTGACTTATACCTCAAAATAAAGGCATTAACGTATATGTTCTTCTTAAGCTGTTCAACTGAAGAATAACAGTGATTGTTATAAATGGTATTCACAGGAGAACCAAGGTAATTGAAGTAGCACGATAGATTTACTCAGTTCAAGAGTGTAGGCCACGTTCTTATTATAAATCGACGGTGAGGCTCAAGAGTTCTTCAGTGGTGCACACAAAGCATAGTGTGCCCATACTCCCAGAACTTAGACCAGCGACGTAGCGATGGACGCAAGAATCTGCTAAATGCAAACAGGCGAACCTTAGAATGGCTCGTCTCTAGCAGATTATTATGATAAAATTTACTCAATATTTTATTTTCAAGTTAATGTTGAGTATTCTTGTCATACTTTTCTTTCTGTATTTAATAAATATTTTTCGACCCGGTCGCAGGCGTTTCTTTGAACGAGTTAACCCCGATTAGTTGTAGGAATAGCGACGGACGTGACAAATTTATTAAGAACTGTTTATTGTTCCACTTAAAAAATGCACATTACATTTTTCCTTAATAAAAACTTAAAAGATTCATTGCACATTAATTCAATTAAAATTATTTTTCATTTTTTTAAAGTATAGTAATACATGCAGAATATTATTTAAATAATACCTACTGCGCTTTAGATTGTAAACTCTCTGATTTAATAGTTAAATCTAAATGTGCATTAGGTACCAAGTAAAAAAGAGTTATTTATATTTTTAATAGCTTGACCGGTAGCATGTAGATTTATAAAGGATATAAAAAGCCTATTCATATGCTGAAAATATACCTAAATAGCTTTTCTAATTATAATGGCAGTGGCTGGAAGCATTTCGCGTGGGTGCGAGACCAGTGGCGAGAATAGAATGTCGCTGGCACGTTCGTCTGTTCGTGGGCATCATCGTAATACTAGGCTTCAGAGCTGTCTGTCACTTTTGATAAACACGTTGTCATTTTACGAGTTTAACGAATGACGGAAACATAATGCGGGCGTTAACATAAATAAACTATTTCCATAATTTGCTATATCACATGCCACGACGAAGTGGAGAGATTATTTTTTTCGTATATTGTAGTTCTAAAAAAAAAGATTTAAATACCAATTTAAAAGGAGCCTCGATGCAAGTAATGGAAGATTTTATTCTTTTTTTTGAAAATGTCGTAGAATTCTCCTTGTTAATTTTTGTATTAAATTACAGCCTCAAACGCGGGTAGAATTGACAATTATCGGGTTGTATTAATAAACAGTGAATCCCGATTAAGTAGCACGGTGTTTTCTCGAGTTTTATGAAATGCATCGATTTTTTTAAACGAATCGGACTCATATTGTATCTTGAGCTCTTATGTTATCCGTATTGTGTCAAAAACCTAGCCTGAACGACAAAAACAAGTGTCAAATTTTAATATCTTAATCCCAAACGAATGAACAAAAGCAAAAATAATGAAATTTCAATTTAGTTTTTTCGTTTCTTTTATGTGGAGTTATGTAATTACCACTGAATGAAAATAGTCGATAATAAAACATTTTTGTTTTATAATCAACCGCTACCTTTACATTACTTTTTTACAAGCGCAAAGGTATTTTGTATATCAACTTACTTTGATTAAAAAGTAACTTTATTAATATTATTTTTTAATATATAAAAATGAATTGCTGTTTGTTAGTCTCGCTAAAACTCGAGAGCGGCTGAACCGATTTGGCTAATTTTGGTCTTAAATTATTTGTGGAAGTCCAGAGAAGGTTTAAAAGGTAGATAAATATGAAAATGTTCGGAATTAAATAAAAATAACAATTTTGTTTTTCCCTTGAAGTGTCCCCGTCGAACCGATTCCTTTTGTTTGTTTTAAGTTTATTTTATTCAAATGTTTAGGTCTTTTATTTATCGATTTAGGCACTACGAAGTCTGCCGGGTCAGCTAGTTTTAATAGACAATTATAAAACAAAATACACTTACTTTTTGAATTCTATTATTAAACTTAGCTATAGAAAACTGTATGGGTATAGGCTATTAAAAATAATGTCTGTGTTACATTGTAAACAAAATAGTGACAAGACCGGCTTGAAATGGAACGTGGATCATTACGAGCCAGGTCTGAGCACCTGGATGGAGTGGGCGGACCCGACGCCTACTTATCTCAACCATAATGTTTTGAAACGCACGACAAAGCAAGAGGGCAAATAGACACGCCACAATACGAATAGATTCTATAATGGTATATAATACTTTATTTATTTATTTATTGTTTATGTTGGTGGATGATCTCACGGCCCACCTGGTTTAAAGCGGTTACCGGAGCCCATAGACATTAAAATCTCGCAAATGCCGCCACCCACCTTGAGATATAAGTTCTAAGGTCTCAGTATATAAGTAGTTACAACGGCTGCCCCACCCTTCAAGCCAAAACGCATTACTGCTTCATGGCAGTATTAGACAGGGTGGTGGTACCTACCCTTGCGGACTCACAAGAGGTCCTACCACCAGTAAAAGCAGTACATATATTTTTATAACATAATATAGGTATTTAATTAAGAAAATAAATCGGCAACGAAATTGTATTTTTTTTTAAATCATTACATCTACTTAAAATATTTAAGGACACAAAAGTATAGTACCGTTTTTTTTTCTGTTTGTCAACGATTTTTTTAGTAGCTCTCGGTGAGCATTACGCTGGCGAGCGGTCAATAAAATAATAAAAAAAGACAGTGTTTTAATACATTAAAATCTAAATTTTGAGATAAATATTAAATTTCAACCACAGGATAAACCTAATAATAGTCGGATATATCTAATAATATAATAGTTGGATAGATCTAATAATTATTGGGCGAACACCGAAAATTAAAGTATAATGAAACTGAATACTTAAAAATCATAAGTACTAAACCATATGTAACGAAAACGTAATTTTGGTATAATTTTTCCAAATGAAACACTATTGCGGTCACATTTGAATATAAGTGGCTTTCAATGTATATATTATTATTTTTATTGCCTTTGTAGGCAGACGAGCATACGGCCCACCGGATGGTGAGTGGTTACCGTCGCCCATGGACTTCAGCAATGCCAAGGGCAGAGCCAAGCCGCTGCCTACCGCTGTATATTAAATCAAATGAAAGAAGCGATATACATATTATATACATGGATGCGTATAAGGGTCTATAATTATAATGCGTGTCCCTCTTAGCAGAATTGTTAAGATTGGAACCGGTTCACTTCGGATCATATTATAGTTGAGCATGAATTTCGACTTGACGTTCTTGTGGTTTTACCAGAAACCTATGAGTAATTTTCTCGGTGACATTGTGATTAAAGTTCAATTTTAAGTACAAACTTTCACTAAGATATGAGTCAAGCTTCAAGCATTTATTGTTTTTTCCGTATTATGTTCATTTGGTTGAGCCGATGAAGAAAATAATACGATGTGGTATATGGTTAATGTTTCGAATGCTATTGTTCGGAAGCTAAAATGACACGACTGACAATCAAATAAATTGTGATTGACGGATCGTGGTTAACTCATTATTGAGTTAATATTGTCTTATATGTTTATATCTTTGCTTTACAATTGTAAGACACAGTATGATCGATATGGTATTTAGTTTTAAATGGTACATTCAGAAATATTAACATCGTGAGCTACTTAAGTGAGACTGCTTTCTCAAAACACGTTTAATTTCTCTATTAAATAATAAGTAAATTAATTAATTTGTTACCGAATCATCTCAGCCGGTAGGTTTCGTAGTTATTCTGTCGGTGTTATACGATAAGCCTTAGAAAGTTACATTTCTCCGGGCATTAAGTGAATGTAAATTTACTCTTTGCAGCCGTTATCGTGTCGTAGTTCAATATCCAAGGTCGTTTACTTTGGTTCCGCTAGGTTTCATTTCATTTTATTGTCTTTAAAATCGAATTTCATATTATTTTATATTGTTTTTTTTATATATTATCGCTAATAATCCCGTGAATCTAACCTATAAGTTTATTAATGTCACCGTTATAGTTATCATAGGTTTTTTTTAAAGATTTTAATAGTTTCTATTTATATTCCTTTTTTTTTTGTTGGTAAAAGGGTTTTTTTCTTATCTAAATTGTATGTTACCGGATTTTTTAAATTATTGTCAAAAAGTAATAATAGGTATCTACAATATTGATTTAACTATTATGAATAGAACATTTAACACATAGTTTTACATTTTGAAGACTAAAATTTTATGCTTAAAGCTTCACGAATTATGAAGACTTTCTTAGAAATGGGATAGCATCTTTGTTCGAGTCGTTTGAATCACGAAGACAAAGGTTGTGAGGAAGTTCTCGGAGGTCTCCATGTGTAGGCGGGCTTTAGTGAGTATTTGACACCGTGCTCGTGGTTTTATTACTCTGACATGTCGTTGAACTTTGCATAGGGAAATTTACCGAATATCATTTTTGTAAATTCCATCATAATATCTTGAAACGGCAGCTGCAGGATTTTTTGACAGAGTGCCAAAAGAGAAGCAACGGAGACAAGGAAAAAATAGATGTTTCTAAATTACGCAAATGATACCGCAACGTCAACTTAAATAATATTTTTTTAACAGAAATCTCCAAACGCTTGAAGGAGGTTACACGTGATGCTAAGGCTGGCTGGTACTTTGCACAGAGAGTGAGTCCGGCTGTCCAACGAGGCAACGTAGCCAGTATCTTGGGAACTGTGCCTCCTTCAAGCGCATTGGATGATTTGTTCTACTGTGTGAGTTAATTTATGTTAAATTATTTTGATTCGTTATATTAAGTTAGAAATTAAAAAAAACTTAAATAATTATTGTTAAGAAAATGATCATAATTATTTATTCAATTGCACTACAGCACTATTAGCGATTTGAATTTTGTGTCTAACGTTACAGTTAAATGACTCAGACGAATCTTTCTCATCAAAAATACAAATATCACTATCGAATAACACGATTGCCGTGTTAAAAAAAACTCCTGCCTATAACTTGGCTTCATATGTTAAATCCTTAGGAATGGTATTTGGTTATTATAATGAAACATAGCATTACATCATTTAAAAATTGTTTCTCAATGCCAATTCATCATCTGTATATAGATGACAATTCATAAAACTCTAATGAGTATTGTAGGTACCTAATTACATAGCATATCTGCCATATATAGGACATTATAGAATTGGTAAGGACATATATTTTTAAATTCGTGCATTTGGATCAATATAGTGTAGCGTGTTAATTTTATTACAAACCTACTAAATGCGAAGTAAAAGTGAAATTTGTGTTATCATGAATTATTTAAATAAGACAGAAAAACATTGGAGGCTATGCCTTTACATTGGGGACAGTATTCGCCTCAATGGCTTATCGCTAGTCAGTGACCTCGTTTATGCTTAAGAGTTATTCGAAAGGTATGCCAAGGTGATAAAGTGCTAACGACAAGTTTCAAAAAACATTTTCCGAACGGGATACAAATTATCTACTTTTATTTTAGTTTTATTGCTTAGATGGGTGAACGAGCTCACAGCCCACCTGGTGTTAAGTGGTTACTGGAGTGGTTACATCTACAACGTAAATGCGCCACCCACCTTTAGATATAAGTTGTAAGGTCTCAGTATAGTTACAAAGGCTGCCCCACCCTTCAAACCGAAACGCATTACTGCTTCCCTGCAACCTATGTTATGATGTTTTAAATGCTAAGCTCTGCATCAATTTCTTATCTAAAGAACACCGTTGTTGTCGATTCATTATTCTTATAAATAAAAGATGTATTCCATTGATTTGCTTAAATACGCTTTGTGCTCGTTTTTATATCGCGTTTTTAATGGGTTCGTTTCGCGAATAATAATAAAAAATTGAATCAAATTAATTCTAAGCTAAATTTATGAATACCGCTATACCCTATGTATTAGAAGTTTTGCGTATTCCGTTTTTATAACCAGTTTCGACAGATCTTCCCCACTTTCACGTATACGATTTCTAACGTATAAAAATTGACAAATCAATATCGATGTAACAAAATTCGTGAGATTGCTTGTTACCGTACTGTACCTACTGCAGTTGTAAAATTTATACGTGGAAAGTTATACGTCCATGATTATTAGTTGCATAATCTGATCAATTGTTAGTAATAATAAAAGCGAAGCGGACACATACGGATTGTGTAAGGAGAAAAGTGTCTTTAGTATGTGTGCTAGTGACCTTCTTGCGGAAGAACGATTCCTATATGTCCGAGTGTGAGTGCGACTGGTTCGGCGACTTTTCCGTGGACGCCGCATCTCAGATCACTCGGCCGCGACATTGACCCGCTATGTATGCACGGGCAATGCTCCGTATCGCGCAGCCTCTTTGTTTATATCCTGTGGGGCTTGCGGCGAGCCTTGCGTTCATCGTCCTTACTCGAAGCCAACAGGCTTATCCGATATTATTGATAGATCAATAGCTTCTGCGTCGGCTGTGTAAAACGGGCGCAAAAATCCAGACGTAAATAAACTAATTCAAGAGTGCTTAGTATCAAAATAACTTCATGAGGTAAACGTTTTCCTTGAAGCCGCGATTATAGATTTATTTATGTTTCGATATTTTAAACGTTCTATAGATCTCTGATATATAATAATTATTTTTTAAATAAGTAATTCCGTAAACCGTAAACCCAAGTAAAATAGATCATAAATAAGTAAAAATATTTTTTGAAATTGTACGTAGCGTACAAATTTAAATCGTTAAAAAAATGTTATTACATATTATAAAAATATTCTTTTAGAATAAAGTGCAAATTATCGAAGTAGTTTTCTTGAAGATCGATCATGCAGCTTAATGAGGAGGAAAAATAAAAATAAAAAACAGCAAGAGGTTACTATTAATTGTCTTTATAGATTTGTATTATTACTTATTGTCCGGTGCATTGAATTAAAATCATTGGTCAGTATGCGGAGAGGACTGCGATGTCGTAAGTCGTTAATAACATTCCGCAGGTGCGTCAGAGCATTCGTCACGGACCTACGGGCCACTGAGCGGATTCTGCAGCTTGCACATACATCATTAGCGGAGTAATTTCCTGAAATGCGGGTTTCAGGGTGACGCAAAGACGGACGGACGCCCGCGCTTTCAGCGGCGCCTACGTTGGACCCATTTTAGGACATGACTAAACGGAAATTCGACTCCTCTCGCTCTGGCCCGCTCCCTCCCGTGGGACGCGGCGTGCGCGTGTCTCGCTCGCACGAAAAGCTTCGTGAAATCTTTTAATAGTGTCCACGGCCGCGATCCACTTTCAACTAGCGGCGGGAAATGTGTAATACAAGGTTCAAAATTTAAAAAATCGCGTATGTACCCTCGCTTTTGCAATAATCCGTTTTAAGTGCTAATTATACGTTTTTTTTTTCGGAATGTAATAATACTTTCCTGCCAGCTGACAGTTTAAAAATAGAATTTTCTGTCATTAAATACTATTTTATGGGACAGCTGAAATTTTGTTCGATTTTTTTTCTTTCAAACACTAAATACGTACTACTCTTTAATTCCGGTATACTTTATTTTTATTTAAGCAGTACACAAACATGAGTCACAAACGAGATAATAAAATGTTGCTGACACAAAATTTTAGTACGCATACATCACTATTAGCGTGTTACAATAATCGATTCTTTTTTTGTTTTTTTTTTAATTCTGTTATTCCCGATGCTCAAAATCAATTTTCGATCGGAGCACTAACCTTTTTCTGTTGTTTCTCCCAGGCCGGGTCTAGGAGACCCTCACGCTCCCACTCCTCCTCTTGTTCCATGTAACCGTCCGGGTACAACCCGTCATAGTTGTTTATCACCCCGTTGTCCATCATCATGGTCACCGCACTGACCGTCGATTCGATGTTCGTTCGAGCCTATGACCGCGAACTCGCGTGTGTTGATTCGTACCGCGCACTGCAACACGCAGCCGGCCGCTCGCCCGCTGCAAGAAGACTGGCGCACGAGCGCTACTAGCGGCCGCACCGAGAACCTTCGGAGCACGTTCCGTTTCACGTACTCAACTTTTTAATATGGGTACAACTATTTCGGATCTTAAGGAAAACGGATCGGATAACTTGGTCGGTGCAAAGTCGTTATAACTTTGCGGCCAAAAAAGTAACGATTTCATGAATTTAAACCTTCTCTAACTTTCCATTTTTTTTTGTATTTACGCATGTTCAGAATAAAAAATGCTTCATCACAATCAAGTCAATTCCTCATTTTTATTGATAACTAGTGGTCCCGCAGTAGTCGAAATTCGATTATAATTAATTGAAATTATAAGTTTGAACATTATTATGGTTCTATTGTTAAAGACTTATATAGTCAGAGATTTCGCGAAGACTACACTATAGACAAATAATATTAAAGATAAACAATATTACTCTTTTCTCAATTTGACCACAGACTTTAAACAAAAACAAAAGTTTGACAATAAATAAATATGTGTGTAATAATATATTGTGTTGTGTCAAATACATAGTAGTGTGTGTAATGATTTTTTTATTAATTTAATGTATTTTTTTATGCAATATAAATTTGGGAAATTTCATATTCCTCCATACGCGCAATTTTCGTAAAAAGGGATACAAAGTTTTTGCTTCACGTATTAATATATAGATATTATATAATTGTTAATATTATAAAATATGTATTAATTTATATTTTTCATTTTACGCATTTGATAAGGCCAACACGGATGACAATTTAAATAGGAACTTTTTTTAAAGCTTAGAAATCGTACTTCTTTTGTTTTTAATAATGTTCTAATATCCAGTTAGTTTTCCTTTATTATTGTATCATAATACTGATTAAATAAAATTGCCGAATTTCAACACGCATTACTGGAAAAATAGCAAACAAGTTAGAATATGAATTTCGAACCAGTTATACGAATGAGGTTTGAAGTAGTATATAGTTATATAGATACTAGCTGACCCGGCAAACGTTGTTTTGCCACATTATATAAGATTTCTAGGGAATTTCTAGTGTAGAAAAAAAAGTAACTTATTGTGTGTAAGGATGTGGTAAATGAGTGAAAGAGGCATGTAGCGCTGTGAACGATTAGTAAATGTCCAAAAATAAAAATAAATGTTAGGGGTGGACAACCCTTATCACTTAGGGGTATGAAAAATAGATAGTAGCCGATTCTCAGATCTACTGAATATGCATATAAAATTTCATAAAAATCGGTCAAATCGTTTCAGAGGAGTATGGTAACTAACATTGTGACATAAGAATTTTATATATAAGATTGTAAATAAATAATTATTGCACTGGAAATTAATGATAATTTTACGATGACAGTAAAATTAACATGAGAGTTGCACAGAAAAATTAAAATAATAGGTATAACAGTCACTGCTACGATTGATACACAAATAAAACCAAAAAAACATGGCTGAAAAATGTATAGTGAGTAAGACAGGAGACCGGCTTCGTTCCCATCCCTACTACGTGATGTTTGCTGGATGAGTGGTGACACCTGGCGGGGATAACTGATTGATTGATAGTTGATCAGTAGTCGACCGGCGAGGGTGGGAGATCAAATTGAATTAAAAAAAAAAACATAATTAAAGGAACTTGAAATTTTAAACTCTGAATAAGAATTTATCGTACTACAATTATATAATAATATTTGGTTGCCATCTTGCAACCTTATTGCGGATCTGTGAATAGAATTAAAAAAATTAAAATCGGGATGGAAAAACAGGGGTTGATCATATAAGAGTGAAAATTAGAGGAATATGAATTTTTTTATTTTAAGTAATGACAAAATAAAAATAAAATCTTGCCAAAAAAATTAAAATTTATAATTAACAAACGAAAAAGAGGAGTTGATCATAGAGGGATGAAAAATTGAGAGTAACATCAGATTTTTTATTTTAATTCATGACAAAATAAAAATAAAAACAAAATTCTTGCAAAAAAAAATAAAGTTTTTAATTAACAAATAAAAAATAAGGGTTGATCGTAGAGAGGTGATTTAGGGTTGTATGTATTTTTGTATGCTGTATCATAAAAAAATAAAAATAAAATTTTTTGTCTAAAAAATAAAATAAAAAATTTAGGGGTGGACCACCCTTAAGATTTAGGGGGATGAAAAATAGATGTTGTCCGATTCTTCACCCTGGCCGATATGCACGCTAAGATTCACGAAAATCAGTCGAGCCGTTCCGGAGGAGTTCAATCACGCACCCCGTGACACGAGAATTTTATATATTAGATAGGAAGGGCCACGTGCCTGTTGTCATGATAACAAATTTATTGTACCTACTTAAAATTACGGTAACATTAAGGTTATAAGAATTAAATCCAATAACTCGCTTTTGGCCCCAAATTTGAAAACAACTCTTCTAATATCGATTATACATTTCATGATTTAAGTATTTTGTCGAGTAAAGGTATATTGATACTAACTTGTGTTTCTGTCTGATGACTATTGAGCTAACGCTGCTCGTTTATTAATGTGCCTTTCAAGTACGGAAGGGAATTATTACCATTTTAAATTATTTACATTTAATGAGATTTTTTTGCTTTTAAGAACGATTTTATCTGCGAAATTTCACGACCTATGATTTTTATTTCACGGTTGGATTTTTGCCAGAAATGCCCACCCACGCATAGCTATCATCTACCGATTTTGTTCCAGTCAATGAACTTTCCCCCGCAATTTGATCAAAATTGGAACTGACAATGTAGAATTAAATGTGTCTTGAAACGTAAATGCACAGTTATGAAAATAACTGAAATAGCTTTATGAAATACTAGCAGCCCGCTCCGGCTCCGCTCGGGTCCTTAACAAAAATTTCAACGATATCTGACGTTGTTTAATGTGTCGTGACAATTTTTGTAAATAATAATGAGTTCTACAAAGTCGTTTTTTTTTTTTTTTTGTCAGAAGGAAATCGCCGGACTTCCGCCCTCCACTGGGGATGAAGGGCGGGGCATGTCAGAGTCGAACTGACTAAAACCTCCTGCCGCTCAACAACCAACGTCCAAACCTCGCATGAGACAGAACTCATGAAGAGGCAGAGGGGGGTAAGTGAAGCGTTTAGTGCGGAGCACATCTCTCCCATCACCCTCCCCCTCGGGACGCCGGACCGGCGGTCGTCGGCGCCACGACCACCAGCCCTTTCGGTCGGCAGGCTATCCGAAGCCCGCCTAGATGGCGCCGGTTAGAGTGAGCTATCCTACGGAATACCCCGCTGGACCAGAACCAGCGTGAGTCGAGGATAGCCGGGCTTCCATCACCCGGATGCTCTTGCGTAAAACGCGTGCAGAGCAGCTTGCACGTCGTCTTCTTAGGCCCTCCTCGCCGGTCCCCAGACCGACATGTGAGGGGGACCCGAAACACTTAGAGGGCCAGGGCTTGGGCGAGATCCGCCTCCCTGGCCCCCGCTCGACGGCGGCGGGATTGTGCGTCTCTCACGCGCCCCGCCGCCTCCATCTGCAAGATGGTGCACTCGCAGAAGTCGAGCATCGCCTTCCACGACTCGTCGTCGCCGAGCATCGATGCCACAACACTCGGCAACGACAAGTCGTTTCCTATTTTTGCGACGAGGACACGGCGCCACCCCTCCCATGCGGGGCAGGCAACGAGCGTGTGTTCCGCCGTGTCCAAGTCGCAACCACAATGGTGGCACTCTGCCGTCGGCTCGGCTCCGATCCGGTGCAGGAACTCACCGAAGCAACCATGCCCAGTGAGCACCTGCGTGAGCCGGAAAGTGAGGCGTCCTCTGTCACGATTAACCCAATCCACAAGGACCGGGCGAATCGCCTCGACGGTCCTACGACCGGCCGAAGGATCAGCCAGCCGTCTGGACCATGACTCCAGCACAATCTACAAAGTCGTAGTACATTATTTAATTGTATCATCAATAGTTTTCGCAGGGCACGCGATGTCTATACTTCTATACTAATATTATAAAGAGGAAAGATTTGTTTGTTTGTTTGTTTCGAATAGGCTCCAAAACTACTGGACCGATTTGAAAAATTCTTTTTCCATTAGAAGCCGATATTGTCCCTGATGAACATAGGCTACTTTTTTATTATTATTTTAATTATTTTTTTTGGTTTCATGTGTGTTTTAATGTTTCCGAAGCGAAGCGAGGGCGGGTCGCTAGTAAATAATATTTTGGGTAATTTTTTCACACCTTGGGTTACAATTGGAGTTTTAGTAAGAATCCCTATTTTTTTTCGAAAAAGATTATACCCTATGTCACTCGGGAATAGTGTAGCTTCCAAACAGTGAAAGAATTTTTCAAATCGGTTCAGTAGTTTCGAAGCCTATTCAATACAAACAAACAAACAAATCTTTCCTCTTTATAATATTAGTATAGAAGTATAGATAATAATATAATATTAGTATAGATTGTAACCTAGTAGTTACATACTAGCGGCGTCCTAAGCCGTACGAGTACATACCGAGAAATATCATTGTTGCAGAATATGCACATACTAAGTAGCCCAACGTAACTATGTGTACGTACGCATTATTCGTACGTAGTATTTACAATTAACAATAATGTTTTTAATCCTTTCAAAAACGAATAAGACTGAAGTTCTTAAAAACTTTGTGGAGTCCGTAATTTGAAAATGACAACGCCCTTAAGAATCATTTGGATGCACTTGGTACTAGTCGAACCGGTGACTGATATGAGCAAAACGACTTAATATCATTCTGTGTGCTTAGTGCGAGTTCTTTAACGTTCTCGATAGCGTAAAAGCTAGCTCATATTTGTATGGAATGGGATCGTTTGCCTACGTTTGCCGTTAGGGGCGCTGTTCCAACTGCATTCATAATTGGCTTAACTTTTACACTAAAAAACTTTTACATTAAAAAACTCGCACTAAGCATACCGGACGACATTTCAATGTCAATTTTGGTCTTGTTCACATAAAAATCGTTTATATGATAATGGAATTTGCTGTTGTGTTTGACATGATGAACAAAATGACGCATGCGCACTGAATGCGGTCTACGGAGGGACTTCGGTTCTCTCTGTGTTTTATACCGTATGGGCCATGGGGAATGCTCTGAGGAATTATTCGAGATGATTCCCTTATCTCCTTTTTATCATCGCACCTCCCGCCATCGGTGTAGAGTTCATCCATATTATCTGGAACCGCTGCGTTCATCGACTGCGTTTCCAAAGATCTTTTTTGCCACGTACCGTCTGGCTTTAGAATGAACTCTCCTCCACGGTGTTTTCCGAGCGCTGTGACATATCCTTCTTCAAACGAGGCTTGCGAAGAGTACTTTATGATAGGCAGCGGCTTGGCTCTGCCCCTGGCATTGCTAACGTCCATGAGCGACGGTGACCACTTACCATCAGGTGGGCCGTATGCTCGTCTGCCTACAAAGGCAATAAAAAAAATAAAAAATAAAGTAGGATGTTTATCACTTTATTCCTAGTTCTAAAGAATAAGATAAGAAGATAAATCTTTCCTTTCCTTGCCCTTATTTTCAAATTAATTTGAACTATGTATCTTTTAAAATTTCCTAGCAAAGTGCTCAAAAACATTAAGAATGAATTAATGTTTTTTTCATACTCTATTACATTGCATCCAGTATGTGTTTTTATTCTCTTTTCTGACACTTGTGTGATTGTATTTGTATTCGAAGAAGAAATACTATTATAGACATAAAAACTTACCGGAACATTTAGCAAGGTCGTACACCGCCATCTATCCATCGTTGATGTAAACTTTAGAAGTTTTTCCTTACTAGCTGATACTACTAGCTGAATATAGGTACTCTTTAGCAAATCTAAATAAATAATAGTTTAAAAAAACTAAATAATACGTTTTTATAGAAAATCCAACTAAAAAATAGAAAATAAATTTTAATAAATTGGAATTAAAAATTGTGTAAGAAAAAATGATTTTATTGTAAAAAAGCGTGGGAAGCTTTTCAGGATATTATCAAAATAACCCTTCTAATCATATCTGTTCATAAAATATTTACAATAAAATAATTTTTTTTTACACTATTTTGAATTCAAATTTATTAAAATTTATTTTTCATTTTTTAGTTGAATTTCAGTTTTTTCAATATATTTTTCGGTCCTTAATAAGTATGCCAAATTTCGAGTTAATCCGACGTTTTGAAGGGGGTCAAAATAATGTTCAAAGATTCCGTTACATACATACTAGAATACATACGTCTGAAGCTAATAAAAGCGTATTAAAATGATATATTTGGAATCATTTGAGACAGTAACGATCAATTATTAGTTCACGCCAGCTTTATTGCTTGGAGAGTGGATGCTACAAATATTGCACGCAGACGTTAAAGCTTCATTCGTTGTTAGTGTATTTTCAAGGTTTCTAGATAGAAGACAAGCCCGGCATTGTCCGGGTAATGTAATGATCCAGTTACTAAGCTATCTTTGTGCGAGGTTTTCATGCAAATTCGTTCAGTTATTTTACATAATTGAGTAATAATAATATGAAACATACAAACTTTAAAATTAATAGTTTAAGTAAGTATTAAATGAGGTGAGTTATGGGCGGTCGATTAGTTTTGTGGCGAAGCACGGCTCTTGCTAGGGTTCGTGTTAGCAACGTCGTCAGATTTGAGCCCCATGAGCGCACCTACTAGTTAAGGTTACGCTGATATAGTCTCTTAAGGCTCTCAGCTTAGGTAGGAAAAAAAAAAGTTTTGTGAAAACAACACTTAGGGTTCGCGCTTGGGAGAATCAAAAATCTATTTTGGTCTGTTTATCGAAACATTTCAGTGTAAGGAAGTTATTTCTTCTTGTAAGGAAATATGAAAGGTAAAATTATATTTGAATAATTTCAACAATAAATACACAAAAAATTTATTGACCACATAATATATTTTTTTGGATATTAATCTTGCTCATGCAAAATAACAGTTATAGTTAGATATATATCTCAAGATTCCACGTATTAACATACTTATAGCAACACTCACGATCACAGGAAGGTTAAAATTTTGGAATAGAAAACTTATTTGAACTTCATAGAGCTTTTCACGTCTATTAATAATTTTGGTGTTACTACAAATTAAACCTATTAAACACACAGCATACGTATGAGTATTATTATATAAGTAAACTCATAACATGACACAAAATATTCGCATGCAATACATTTTTTTGGAACGAAGTTCCTTATGGGACGATGCGGAGGGGTACCCTAACCGGGAAAAAACGTCCGTAACGTAAGATTTTTATTAGTAATGCGCACAGTGTACGACTTAACTTTGTAATAACGTACAAAAAATAACATATTTTTTTAAAATTCATTGACCACGATCTCAGAGCGTTCGTTTGCGCAATACACTAACTCTTATGCAAACAACCGTGAATGAAGTGTACCACAATAAGTTCGCACGTTACTGAATGACCGTGGGTTGTTGCGAAACCTCCAATTTTATTTTCTTTATACCTCGAATAGAACTTAAAATTAATATTTTTATTGTAAGAAACTTCGTTCCTATCCGGTGTCCCACGACACCACACATTTCTTTTTTATGTGACACCCAATTTCGTATTAATTTTCATTTATAGAATTTTACAAGCTTTGAGCAAAACATGGCGAACGAAACGATTTCACTTTGAAAATTTTAATAACCTCTTTGTATAGTTTCAAAAGTGTAAAAATTACGAACAATTCAACGTTTGCTTGTTTCATTTTTCAGTGTTATAAACATTATAATTTTTAGGCTACGTAATTTTTTCAACACCTAAATGTAAATGATCCATGTAAGTTTAAAGACCCGCTTCACATTGACAAGAGCTTTCATTTAATATTAATGTTTTTTTTATTTGAATAAACATTGTAAGTATTAATAATTATTTAATACAATAAACATATTTAAAGGTGTTGGTTTGGTATATTGTTCTGTGCAGAAAAATATTATTAACCTACAATAAACAACAAATAAATTGGTATACTGCTACATAGAGCGCTTGATATTATTAAGTAACTAACCTAGCTTTCATGACGTCTAATTTAACAGATAAGGGTCAAATTTTGAAGTAACTACCATTATTTACATCGACTCGGAAGTGATACAAAGAATGATTATATCCACAACAATTATTTATCACGTCAATTACATTTAAAATTCATAGCATATATTTCGGTGAAACAGGTCTTTGTTTGGGCAAACACGACTAAATACTTAGATCTTAACCATCCTAAAACATTTGGTTCAGAAAATGTTCACATCAATAACATTACATATTTCACGTTCAATACAAAGTAAACATTTACCTATTAAGAGGTCGACTCAACAATTCTAAATTACATATAAGTATAATAATAATATATAATAAACTATAGCTATGCAGTCTGTACGTCCATCATCATAAGTTAGGTAAAAATTTATCCTAGAAACAGACTGCACAATAGACTCTTATAAAGTACCTCTGATGCACGCTAAAAGTGTTATAAGATATTGAAATTTTTTGTACCTACAAATCAGTATATGGCGATATTAAGATTTTTTTAAATAATGAATAATTATAAGCTTAGTACGGCACAGATCTGTATTAGATTATAATATTCAATGGACAACACACATATTTGTGTGTGGTGGATTAAATACACACATTTGATTAACCAAAGACAAATATGCGGTAGGCAGTGGCTTGGCTCTGCCCCTGGCATTGCTGAAGTCCATGGGCGACGGTAACCACTCACCATCAAGTGGACCATATGCGCGTCTGCCTACAAGGGCAATAAAAAAAAAAAGTTGCGTGGCTCGGGCCGTCGCTCATTCACCATATTATTATTATCCGTTGTAATATTATTTATATTTTATAATTTTACCACAGTCGTCGAGTGTATGACTAAGCCTGACCGGGTGTGTAATGGCCACGAGAGCTCATAAACACGAGAACATAAGGCCTAGCTTAGCCCTCATAAATTTATTATAGTAAATTAATATTTATTAATTGCCATTTAAATACCCATAAATTGGGAGCGCGCTACTGTTTAGCGGTAGATATGGGAAGGTCGTTTATATGTTATAAAGATAGTAGGTGTCGATTCACCAACATTTTAAAATACAAGTTGTAACACTATTTTTATTCTGCGTTATGGAAGTCATCCGTGTGTTTGTGTGTATGTTTGATACATAATTAATAAAAAAAATTGTACCGACTTCGAAACATTATAATCGCACGACTTTGAACCTTCAGGACATATGTTTATAGGTTTCCATGGGCTCCGGTAACGGCTGAGCAACATGCAAATTGCTAATGATCTATCCAAAAAGCAATAAAAACATTATCGTGGTTCAAGTAATCACACACAAATGAATAGTTTCACCAAATTATCCGGAGGTCTATCTATGATCGTTTGTCAAAATCAACATACTGACTATAAGGTGGAATGACGTCGACACATCATAAGAAATATTAAAAAAAATCAAACAGCGGTTAAATTAGAACTTTTAATCAAACAGCGAGACTACGCCCGCCTTCGTACGCGTTTCTCATAGATATGATACGATATTGTTTAACTATTGAAACTATGTAGTGACAGTGTTTTCAAGCATTGCAATTTAAGCGGCAATTGCACGTACCACCCGGCTTTGGAATGAGCTCTCTTCCACGGTGTTTCCCGAGCGCCATGACATATCCTTCTTCAAACGAGGCCTGTGGGGAGTTCTTAACGGTCAAGCGGCTTGGCTCTGCCCCTAGCATTACAGAAGTCCAGGGGTGACGGTAACCACTCATCATCAGGTGGGTCGTATGCTCGTCTGCCTACGAGGGCAATAAAAAAAAGCATTACGCCTCATATAATCGTATTGTCTAGTATGGCTTAAATCATTTAAGGGCGCGGCCTTGCTCTGTGTCGCGTGGATGTGGTCAGACCCTAATAGATTATCTTCATATCGTTGATTAAATTTTGATAGTATTTAATGAGAACGATTGATTGTGACGTAGTTAGGACCGAAAGGAATGTAGTTCAATGAATAGTTAGATTTTATTGTTCGATTTGAAATATCTCGGAAATTAGTGGCCCGTATTTCTAGCGTATATCATTGGTACATAATATGATACAACACAATACTTAAAGCGTTTTGATTATACACATTAGTTATTAAGTGCAGAATATATGAAAGATCGTTTTTATAAACAATAAATTTAGTTGGAAATATAGTGATAAATAAAATAAGAGATCAACGGATATCAGATGCTTAGACTTTAATAATATTGAGGCAGCTTTGTGTTTCCAAATATTCTTATTCGTTATTTTAGCTAGTAAGTAAGTTATTTTAAATTTAGTGCTCCGGCGAGCTTCTTCAACAATATAGATTTAACTTTTCATTAATTTTAGTACTATGGTTGCAATTTTAGAACAGTACTTACACGTTTCTCTCTCATTAGCTGGTTGGTTCACGTTTCTTACACATACAAAAGTGGACTGCAACGATCGATAAGTCATGATAAGATATTGTAGTGCTGTTCGAGAAATTGTTTCCATCACAAAAAAAAATACGCGAATAAAGTGTTTTAATCGATTATTTTTATAAACGTTTTCATTTTAATTAGGTATAAATACTTCAAAATCTTATTTAGAAAGGTTTATACAGTTTTTAACCATATGCGACAGTTACTGAAAGTGTCGTGTTAACGTATTGTAATATATATATATGTATGTATATATATAAAGATTTAAAGTGTACTAAATAATACTTACTAATTTAAAAGTTAGAAAATATACCTACTTAGCGGATCACAGAGAGGGACACACGTGTAATAGATACATCGACATATACAACATTTAGTTACATAATAGATTACACATAGTTTTGGCTGAATATTACGATGCAAATTTTTTGTACCAAAAATATAGATGATTATGCTGAACACATCTAGCTAGATGTAAAAAATATATAGGTATCAATGAATAACAACAAGGAATACGTTTACGAGAAGTGTACAAATATTTCTCGCATCTCTACTAGTATTTTAGTAGTTACATCTACAACAGCGGTCGGGGAACTTTTTGAATTATTACCCAAAAATATTTTTGTGTAAGTTGATATATTAACCCATGGCGAAGAACAAAAAAAGCGAAATCGCTTTTTTTTAGCATCTTTCATAGGCTCCAAGATAATTTTGAAAAAAAAAAAAGATTATTTTTTCGTTTCATTTCATTTCGTTTCATCGAGTTTGAAATCACAACGATTCTAAAGAAGTTTCACTTCAATATACACTTTTTACTCACAAAAGTTTCATTTTTATCCTCCACAATTTCATTTTACCCCATTTGGGGTAATTTACCCCGGTTCCCGACCGCTGATCTACAACAATAATACTTTAGAAGGCGTCAACGTACCATATAGAGAAGGGCTCGGCGTGATCGCTCATATCTACCTAATACACTGATATGCCTCACAGCTCCAAGTTAAATGCCGTAGTCGAAACTCTCAAACTCCGAGAACCTCGAGTCCTGCTTCTGCNATAGCCGTCGGAGCCCCGTGGTTCGTCAGGAACGTCGACCTCCATGACGACCTGGACTTAGAGTCCATCAGTAAGTATCTTCAGTCGGCGTCGATGCGCCACTTCGATAAAGCGGCACGACACGAGAACCCTCTCATCGTGGCCGCCGGTAACTACATTCCCGATCCTGCGGACAGAATGGAAAGCAGTCGACGTCGCCTAAAACACGTCATCTCGGATCCTCCCGATCCACTAACGGTGCTTTTAGGTACTTCAAGCACCGGTCACCGTTCTCGTCGAACCCGTCGCTTGCGACGAAGGGCTCGTCGAGTAAATTAACTCTCAGACACAGCCCACTGAGTTTCTCGCCGGATCTTCGCAGTGGGTCGCGTTTCCGATCCGGTGGTAGATTCTGTGAAGCACGGCTCTTGCTAGGGTTCGTGTTAGCAACGTCATCAGGTTTGAGCCCCGTGAGCTCACCTACTAGCCACGGTTACGCTGAAATAGCCTCTAAGGCTATCAGCTTAGGTAGGAAAAAAAAAAACTGTAACTCTAAAGACAGGCCTGCATTATTATGTGAATATCAAATTTTGTACCTTTTATTGGATAAAAATGAGGAATCAATACAGTAGCTTAATAAAAATAGCAATAAAAAATAAAATTCTATGTGAATCATATTAAAGATTTAAACATTCTTGTTTTAATTTAATATCATTCAAATATCGTATTTCATTGTGTGAATAAATTAGAGATTAATAATCTCAATATATGTGTATGTTTAACTATGAGGAGTTAATAATACAATAGTTTGAAAATATTCATTCATATTAATTTTTTAACTTAAAATTTCGATTTTTAATTTACTGTATTTTATCAGTGTAGGTTCGTATCTGCAAGTATTTATCGTTAGTATTCGCACAAAACTTTGATTGGGCCCAATTAATGCATGTTTGTGAACGATAACTAAGTATAGTAATGCCCCACTGTGAATTAATTATTAATGTTTCGGTAAAAAAATCATACAATAAATAAACATAGAAGATAAAAATAGCTGTTACAAAATTTATATTCTCTAGATAAACTAATTAAACAAAATATAATTACTGGAGCAATCTTGGGAGCTGGCCCATCTTTTCTTGTCATCAGCATTTAGTTGCGAGTGTTGTTTCCTGATTGATCGTCCCCAGCCCGCCGTTATGGTACCGAGGCGGGAGAACGCGCGCTTCACCATCGGAGAACTTGGCACGCTTTTTGGCCTGAAATATTAAATATTACTGTAAAAATAATAATTTATATTAGCAACTATTAATTATTTTGAAGTCGTCCTGGCCTAAAGGATAAGTCGTCCGGTACATTCGTGCTGAAGCGATGCACCAGTGTTCGAATCCCAGGCGGGTACAAATTTTTCTAATGAAATATGTACTCAACAAATGTTCACGATTGACTTCCATGGTGAAGGAATAACATCGTGTAATAAAAATGAAACCTGCAAAATTGTAATTTGCGTAATTACTGGTGGTAGGACCTCTTGTGAGTCCTCACGGGTAGGTACCACCCCGCCTATTTCTGCCGTGAAGCAGTAATGCGTTTCGGTTTGAAGGGTGGGGCAGCTGTTGTAACTATACTTGAGACCTTAGAACTTATGTCCCAAGGTGGGTGGCGCATTTACGTTGTTGATGTCTATGGGCTCCAGTAACCACTTAACACCAGGTGGGCTGTGAGCTCGTCCACCCATCTAAGTAATAAAAAAAAACACTAAATTTCTTGACTGACCTCTATAAGCTGGGGAACACATTTAAAACAAAAATCTTACTAAGAGCCCGTTTAATAATAGTGCTTAAAAATCTTGATCGCGAAAGTTTACAGAAGTGGAAAAAACAATATAGGTTTTTAATAATTTTATAAACATCAAAATCAATTTTATAAATATCGCATTCACTTTTGGAGATATCAAATTCAATTTTATAAACATTAAATTCAATTTCTATTTCAAGGTTAGAATTTTTTATTATATTTTTAAAATAAACACAGATAAAACAAAAAAAAGGAAGAAAACGCAAAATATACATGTCAATTAAATGTCTTCAAGTCATACAATTTCTGCTAATAATTTTATTTTCGCTCTTGAAAATACCCAGGCACTAACTACATTAAGGCATCTTATTCAAGCCTTGTTTGAATGATGTTGGCGGATAATAAATGACAGTCACAGTCAGATATCAATTATATTTCTTAATAATAGTCTAAAAAAACTGTAAAATACGCTTTTATAGAAAATTCAACTAAAAAATAGAAAATAAATTTTAATAAATTTCAATTAAAAATAGTGTAAAAAACAATGATTTTTATTGTAAAAAAAGCGTGGGGTGCTTTTCAGGATAGTTATTTTTTAATTATATTCGTCTGAAGCTAATAAAAGCGTATTAAAAAACTGACGAATTTAAAACATTTGTCAATGAAACAAACACGATAGTCTTTGTATAAAAAAAGCAATTGATTCAAAGCTGTTTACCACGAGAATCAATAATATAGATAAGACATAGATTCTTCTATTAATAAATTTCTGCAAAATATACCTTGGTGATTCAATGTCCGGAACTTGCAAGAAGTTGCTGCTCTTCTGCCTCGCTGGAGTTGGAGACAACAGTGTGGGCGCTGGCCGAGCTAGTAACTCGGCAACGGGAACTTGAGGAGACCCGAATCCTGTCTGAATGCCGTACAGCATCTCTTGGAAAACCCTGTGAATTGATGAAAAAATCAATAGCTTTCTTATTAATTCAGAATAGATTCACTGGGAGTTTTTTTTATTGCTTAGAGGAGTGGACGAGCTCATAGCCCACCTGGTGTTAAGTGGTTACTGGAGCTTATAGACTTCACAACGTAAATGTGCCACCCACCTTGAGATACAAGTTCTAAGGTTTCAAGTATAGTTACAACGGCTGCCCCACCCTTCAAACCGAAACGCATTACTGCTTCACGGCAGAAATAGGCAGGGTGGTGCTACCCACCCGTGCGGACTCACAAGAGGTTCTACCACCAGTAAAATAGTTAATATAGTTAATAGTCCATCACAGTAATCAACTCTTATGCTGGTACTTTAAAAAAAGTCTTACCTGCTTCTTACGCCAAGGATGGCCCGTACTCCAATAAATTTGGTTTTCTGTTTTGACTGCCCCACAAGAAAAACGACGTCGAAAAGTTGTGCGTTTGTTGCCGTGTTCAATTCATTATTCAGAAAAACTCGGGTGAAGTCTCTAGCAAGTTGATCATAATCTTCGAATTGGTCTCTCACGGAATCTAGAAGAGGCGAAGAGGGTCTCATGTGCCCTATTGGACGCCAAGAACCTGGAATTGAGATTGATCTCCATGTATTAGTGGTGCTGATAAACATTTTCAACTATAGATAAACTGTTTTCTTTGGGTTTGTTAAGTAGATAGTTATACACCATTATTTATTAATCATATCGGTAGAGCGGCTTGTGAGCTGGGTAGGTACGGATTCTGAAATAAAGTAATGCGTAAAGCGGTAATGGATTTAAGTTTGAAGGATAGCGCAGCCGTTGTGTTATAAAACTGAGATTCGAAACTTATATATGAAGGTGGATGTATTTACGCTTTTAATGTCTAAGGGTTTCGGTAACCATTTAACACCAGGAAAGACGTGAGTTGTCCACCCATCTAAGCGATACAAAGTAAAGTACAATTTGATACTTTGTTCACCGTAAAAATCCAGTTACAGCTTTGGCTATTTGATGAGTAATTAATTTAAACTCTTACCTCTTCGATAAGGCTTCGGTATTTGCCCCGTTTCTGCATGATTCTGTAGATTAGCTACAATGTCTTCCAGCATCTGACTGCGCGTTCTTTCTTGCATTCTTGCAAATTTCGGTGCCGAGTACGATGCTCTTTCGCCATTCACAATTTTTGTTAGTAACCATTCTCTGAAATCAGTTTTGGTGTAAAAAGTTAAAAGCAAAATGCGATATTCGATGATGCGTATCTAAATAAAAGTTTCCATCGATTCCACAAATAGGTCTTATTTTTTTTTTTTTGGGGGCCTTTGATTTTTATTACACGATGTTATTCCTTCACCGTGGAAGTCAATCGTGAACATTTGTTAAGTACGTATTTCATTAGAAAAATTGGTACCCGCCTGCGGGATTCGAACACCGGTGCATCGCTACATACGAATGCACTGGACGTCTTATCCTTTAGGCCATGACGACTTTTATCACACAACCTTTCCTGACTTTCAGACTATCCATTCTAATTATCAGTTGTTCAGGGTATGTCAAAAGCTGTTTTGAATGTTTTAAGTTGCACACGGTTCTAGTTGTACGAGAAATAGTTTTGAATTTACCTGAACATGGGACCTTTATCAAAGACGCTTTGTTCCCAAAGGTATGGCTTGTAGGCACCCACTTCGTCCCGCGTCACTACAGATACTTCGTACCTTGTCGGTCGACGTTTAATCTTGGCCGACACTCGAACTGGAAATATTAATAGCAAAATTTGTTTTTACTAACCTAGTACTGGTGCAACGTGCCAAATTGGCGAAACCCAAAGTTTTTAAGGTTTGTTTAATTGGGTGGGTGGTTTTTTAAAACAAATGCTATTGAATAAAGACAAAATCGTACTATCAATTAAATTTTTATTTATTTTTATTGCTTAGATGGGTGGACGAGCTCACAGCCCACCTGGTGTTAAGTGATCACTGGAGCCCATAGACATCCACAACGTAAATGCGCCACCCACCTTGAGATATAAGTTCTAAGGTCTCAAGTATAGTTACAACGTCTGCCCCACCCTTCAAACCGAAACGCATTACTGCTTCACGGCAGAAATAAGCAGGGTGGTGGTACCCACCCGCGCGGACTCACAAGAGGTCCTACCACCAGTAATTACGCAAATTATAATTTTGCGGGTTTCGTTTTTATTGCACGATGTTATTCCTTCACCGTGGAAGTCAATTGTGAACATTTGTTGAGGACATATTTCATTAGAAAAATTGGTACCCGCCTGAGATTCAAACACCGGTGCATCGCTCAACACGAATGCACCGGACGTCTTATCCGTTAGGCCACGACGACTTCAAATACCCATTGAAATTTGAATTACGAAAAAGTCAACCGCTTTTTTTTTTTTTTTTTATTGCTTAGATGGGTGGACGAGCTCACAGCCCACCTGGTGTTAAGTGGTTACTGGAGCCCATAGACATCTACAACGTAAATGCGCCACACACCTTGAGATATAGTTCTAAGGTCTCAGTATAGTCACAACGGCTGCCCCACCCTTCAAACCGAAACGCATTACTGCTTCACGGCAGAAATAGGCGGGGCGGTGGTACCTACCCGTGNCAGCCGAGCATGGCTTCGAATTTCCTTACTTCGGGCACTTCTAGGTTGCGGCACATGATCATTTGCACCATAGACTCGGAGAGATTGAGAAACTCTGATGTCTGGAAAAGGGCGTACGCCCGCTGTTCGATGAAAGCAAGAATCATGTTTACCAATTCAGATGCTGAAGTGTATCGCCAATAATAGTTTTCTAAAGATATCAGCATAGTGCACACCTGTAAAATAAATACATTATATGTATAATTTAAGACCAACAGCCTTGGATAGGGTTTCAACAATAATAGTTATATATGCGATGCGATATATGCAATTTTTTTTCATAATAAAATGTACGAGCTTAATAAAATTCGTCTTTTCGCATTAAAAGTGTACAATTTCCAAAAATATTCGAAATTGAGTTAATATGCGGAATCATTTGGTATCACCAGTATTTTTTTCATAAATACTGTCAAAAGAGCGTAGTTTAGTTTTAGTTTTTTTTTAGTTCACCTAAATTTTGACTACTATTAACAAAATTATTACATAATTTTATCCCACTTTAATAGACAGATAATGTAACTGGTAAAAAATAAAAAATTAATGTTGCAAAGATGATTAACAATACTAAAAATATCACATGTAAAAAAAATTTAAAACACTCTCCTGTAAAACTAGAAAGTTTTGAGATTATACAGTTTTAATGCGAGAAGACGAAATGTTAACGAACGATTACTACTTTTTTTTCTACCTACGCTGGTAGCCTTGAGAGGCAATGTCAGCGCAACCGAGCGAGCAGGTGAGCTCACGGGGCTCTAACCTGAGAACGTTGCTAACACTAGCCCTACCAAGAGCAGTGCTTCGCAGAATGTACCACCGGATAAGAAACGCGACTCACTGAAAATATCCGGTGAGAAACTCAGTGGGCTATGTCTATGGGTTAAATTACTTGCCGAACTCGTCATCGCAAGTGACGGTTTCAACGAGCACGGTGACCGGTGCTTGAGGTACCTAAAAGCACCGTTAGTGGATCGGGAGGAACCGAAATGACGTGTTTAGGGCGACATCGACTGTTTACCATTCGGTTCGGAGGATCGAGTGTGAGGCATGCCCCATATCATGATTACCACGGTGAAGAAATAACATCGTGTAATAAAAATCGAACCCGCAAATTTCATAACTTTTAGTAAATACTGGTGTTAAGGTATTGTAAGCCCGCATGCTTAGGTTACCAAAAGCGGTACGGCTTGGACAGCCATCAAGCAATAGGTAATTGAGTTCCATCTCATCTCTCAAGGTGCCTGGCGGCATTTACATTGTGAAGTCTACGGACTGCTGTAATTACCTAATATTCCAGGATCATCATACCTAACAAAAAACCTTATCACAGATTATTGTAAATGGCTTAACGTAATCACATTTTATTTTTATTTTTATTGCTTAGATGTGTGGACGAGCTCACAGCACACCTGGTGTTAAGTGGTTACTGGAGCTCATAGACATCTACAACGTAAATGCGCCACCCACCTTGAGATATAAGTTCTAAGGTCTCAAGTAAAGTTACAACGGCTGCCCCACCCTTCAAACCGAAACGCATTACTGGTTCACGGCAGAAATAGGCAGGGTGGTGGTACCTACCCGTGCGAACTCACAAGAGGTCCTACCACCAGTAAAAAATTATACTGACCACTTCTATCCTGAGGAATTGCTTCGCGTGATGGAAGCAGGCCTGCAGCAGTTCAGGAAGGTCGTAGTGTTCCGCAGCGCAGATCAATCCCGGGATCGACGCGCAGGTTAGAGGACAACTACCCGTGTGCAAGTAGTCCAGGAGTATGCGAAATGTATCCGGATCGAACTCGATAATAGAGAACTGAAATTTAAGAGAGATATATGCAGTTGATTAATAGTGTTTTATGATTATAGAAAGTTGATCTCAAAGAATCTTTGTTGAAGGGCATTGATTTGGCTAGTAGTGTATGCCTACACTAATTGTATAATAGTAATAATAATTATAACGTTAATTATATTGAGTTTTGTCGTGAAGCAGTAATGCGTTTCGGTTTGAAGGGCGGGGCAGCCGTTGTAACTATTTTGAGATCTTAGAACTTATATCAAGATGGGTGGCGCATTTACGTTGTAGATGTCTATGGGCTCCAGTAACCACTTAACACCAGGTGGGCTGTGAGCTCGTCCACACATCTAAGCAATAAAAATAAAATAAAAAAAAGAATCGAATATACTTTCATTAATATAATGCAAGACCATGGGCTCGTATGCCCATCTGATGTTATCGTTAAAAATACAATAAAATACTAGCAGCTTAATTTACTTAATTTACCTCAGTTTGTGCTAATTTCGCCCGGTCCACTTTTTGCGCGTCCGCGCATACAGATAGCCTGGGTACTGCTAGAGCTGCATTCTTCTCTTTTTCCTTTTCTTTTCCTTCTTTATCTGGAACATAGCATTGCGAAGGTATTACCATCATAATATTTTAGTTTATTTATTTGTTTAATGTGCCCCAGTATAATTTACAGTAAATTAGAATTACGGTACGTTCTTTTTTTTTATTGCCCTTGTAGTATTGTTATAGTAGTGTTGTATTGTTCAAACATTTGTTACTGTAACTCTAAAGACAGGCAAGGCATGTATGTGAACATCAAATTTTGTACCTTGTATTGGATTAAAATTAGCAATAAATACAGTACTTTAATAAATAAAAATAGTAATATCTAAATATAAAAATGAATTGCTGTTCGTTTGTCTCGCTAAAACTCGAGAACGGCTGGATCGATTTGGCTAATTTTGATCTTGAATGATTTGTGAAAGTCCAGAGAAGGTTTAAAAGGTTTAAAATAAATATGAAAATGCTCGGAATTAA
Organism: Bombyx mandarina; assembly: GCF_003987935.1. The sequence continues at coordinate 426,155 of NW_021011495.1, forward strand.
ATAAAAATAACAATTTTTTTCCTATGATGTCCCCCCCATCGGACGGATTCCTTTTATTTTAGTTCTTTTATTTATCGATTGAGGCACTACGAAGCCTGCCGGGTCAGCTAGTAAAAAATAAAATTCTATGTGAACATTATTATAGATTTAAACATTCTTATTTTAATTTATTGACATTCAAATATCGTATTTCATTGTGTGAATAAATTAGAGATTAATAATCTCAATATATGTGTATTTTTAACTATGAGGAGTTAATACAATAGTTTGAAAATATTCATTCATAAAAAAATTTTCAATTAAAATTTCGATTTTTAATTTACTGAATTTTATCAGTGTAGGTTCGTATCTGCAAGTATTTATCGCTAACATTCGCACAAAACTTTGATTGGGCCCAATTAATGCACGTTTGTGAGCGATAACTAAGTATAGTATTGCCTCACTGTGAATTAATTATTAATTTTTCGGTAAAAAAATCATACAATAAATAAACATAGAAGATAAAAACAGCTGTTACAGAATTTATATTCCCTAGATAAACTAATTAAACAAAATATAATTACTGGAGCAATCTTGGGAGCTGGCCCATCTTTTCTTGTCATCAGCATTTAGTTGCGAGTGTTGTTTCCTGATGGATCGTCCCCAGCCCGCCGTGATGGTACCGAGGCGGGAGAACGCGCGCTTCACCATCGGAGAACTTGGCACGCTTTTTGGCCTGAAATATTAAACATCACTGTAAAAATAATAATTTATATTAACAACTATTAATTATTTTGAAGTCGTCCTGGCCTAAGGATAAGTCGTCCGGTGCATTCGTGTTGAAGCGATGCACCGGTGTTCGAATCCCAGGCGGGTACCAATTTTTCTAATGAAATATGTACTCAACAAATGTTCATGATTGACTTCCACGGTGAAGGAACAACATCGTGTAATACAAATAAAACCCGCAAAATTGTAATTTGCGTAATTACTGGTGGTAGGACCTCTTGTGAGTCCGCGCGGGTGGGTACCACCACCCTGCCTATTTCTGCCGTGAAGCAGTAATGCGTTTCGGTTTGAAGGGTGGGGCAGCTGTTTAACTATACTTGAGACCTTAGAACTTATGTCTCAAGGTGGGTGGCGCATTTACGTTGTTGATGTCTATGGGCTCCAGTAACCACTTAACAACCAGGTGGGCTGTGAGCTCGTCCACCCATCTAAGTAATAAAAAAAAAACACTCAAGTTCTTGACTGACCTCTATAAGCTGGGGAACACATTTAAAACAAAAATCTTACTAAGAGCCCGTTAAATAATAGGGCTTAAAAATCTTGATCGCGAAAGTTTACAGAAGTGGAAAAAACAATATAGGTTTTTAACAATTTTATAAACAACAAAATCAATTTTATAAATATCGCATTCACTTTTGGAGATATCAAATTCAATTTTGTAAACATTAAATTCAATTTCTATTCCAAGGTTAGAATTTTTTATTATATTTTTAAAATAAACACAGATAAAACAAAAAAAAGGAAGGAAACGCAAAATATACCTACATGTCAATTAAATGTCATCAAGTCATACAATTTCTGGTAATAATTTTATTTTCGCTCTTGAAAATACCGAGGCACTAACTACATTAAGGCATCTTATTCAAGCCTTGTTTGAATGATGTTGGCGGATAATAAATGACAGTCACAGTCAGATATCAATTATATTTCTTAATAATAGTCTAAAAAAACTGTAAAATACGCTTTTATAGAAAATTCAACTAAAAAATAGAAAATAAATTTTAATAAATTTCAATTAAAAATAGTGTAAAAAACAATGATTTTTATTGTGAAAAAAGCGTGGGGTGCTTTTCAGGATAGTTATTTTTTAATTATATTCGTCTGAAGCTAATAAAAGCGTATTAAAAAACTGACGAATTTAAAACATTTGTCAATGAAACAAACACGATAGTCTTTGTATAAAAAAAAACAATTGATTCAAAGCTGTTTACCACGAGAATCAATAATATAGATAAGATATAAATTCTTCTATTAATAGATTTCTGCAAAATATACCTTGGTGATTCAATGTCCGGAACTTGCAAGAAGTTGCTGCTCTTCTGCCTCGCTGGAGTTGGAGACAACAGTGTAGGCGCTGGCCGAGCTAGTAACTCGGCAACGGGAACTTGAGGAGACCCGAATCCTGTCTGAATGCCGTACAGCATCTCTTGGAAAACCCTGTGAATTGATGAAAAAATCAATAGCTTTCTTATTAATTCAGAATAGATTCACTGGGAGTTTTTTTTTATTGCTTAGAGGAGTGGACGAGCTCACAGCCCACCTGGTGTTAAGTGGTTACTGGAGCTCATAGACTTCACAACGTAAATGCGCCACCCACCTTGAGATATAAGTTCTAAGGTTTCAAGTATAGTTACAACGGCTGCCCCACCCTTCAAACCGAAACGCATTACTGCTTCACGGCACAAAACGGCAGGGTGGTGGTACCCACCCATGCGGACTCGCAAGAGGTCCTACCACCAGTAAAATAGTTAAGATAGTTAATAATCCATCACAGTAATCAACTCTTATGCTGGTACTTTAAAAAAAGTCTTACCTGCTTCTTACGCCAAGGATGGCGCGTACTCCAATAAATTTGGTTTTCTGTTTTGACTGCCCCACAAGAAAAACGACGTCGAAAAGTTGTGCGTTTGTTGCCGTGTTCAATTCATTATTCAGAAAAACTCTGGTGAAGTCTCTAGCAAGTTGATCATAATCTTCGAATTGGTCTCTCACGGAATCTAGAAGAGGCGATGAAGGTCTCATATGCCCTATTGGACGCCAAGAACCTGGAATTGAGATTAATCTCCATGTATAAGTGGTGCCGATAAACATTTTCAACTATAGATAAACTGTTTTCTTTGGGTTTGTTAAGTAGATAGTTAAACACAATTGTTTATTAATCACATCGGTAGGGCGGTTTGTGAGTTGGGTAGGTACGGATAGGTACCATCACCCTTCTTATATAAAGCAATGCGTAAAGCAGTAATGGATTTAAATTTGAAGTATAGCGCAGCCGTTGTATTAAAAAAATGAAATTGCTTAGATGGGTGGACGAGCTCACAGCCCACCTGGTGTTAAGTGGTAAACAGAGCCCATAGATATTTACAACGTAAATGCCGCCACCCACCTTGAGATATGAGTTCTAAGGTCTCAGAATAGTTACCTCAAGTTAGTTATCGCAAGGTGGGTGAACGTCTTTACGCTTTTAATGTCTATGGGTTTCGGTAACCATTTAACACCAGAAAAGACGTGAGCTAGTCCCCCATCTAAGCGATAAAAAGTAAAGTATTTGATACTTTGTTCACCGTAAAAATCCAGTTACAGCTTTGGCTATTTGATGAGTAATTAATTTAAACTCTTACCTCTTCGATAAGGCTTCGGTATTTGTCCCGTTTCTGCGTGATTCTGTAGATTAGCTACAATGTCTTCCAGCATCTGACTGCGTGTTCTTTCTTGCATTCTTGCAAATTTCGGTGCCGAGTACGATGCTCTTTCGCCATTCACAATTTTTGTTAGTAACCATTCTCTGAAATCAGTTTTGGTGTAAAAAGTTAAAAGCAAAATGCGATATTCGATGATGCGTATCTAAATAAAAGTTTCCATCGATTCCACAAATAGGTCTTATTTTTTTTTTTATTGGGGGCCTTTGATTTTTATTACACGATGTTATTCCTTCACCGCGGAAGTCAATCGTGAACATTTGTTAAGTACGTATTTCATTAGAAAAATTGGTACCCGCCTGCGGGATTCGAACACCGGTGCATCGCTACATACGAATGCACCGGACGTCTTATCCTTTAGGCCATGACGACTTTTATCACACAACCTTTCCTGACTTTCAGACTATCCATTCTAATTATTAGCTGTCCAGAGTATGGTCAAAAGCTGTTTTGGATGTTTTAAGTTGCACACGGTTCTAGTTGTACGAGAAATAGTTTTGAATTTACCTGAACATGGGACCTTTATCAAAGACGCTTTGTTCCCAAAGGTATGGCTTGTAGGCACCCACTTCGTCCCGCGTCACTACAGATACTTCGTACCTTGTCGGTCGACGTTTAATCTTGGCCGACACTCGAACTGGAAATATTAATAGCAAAATTTGTTTTTACTAACCTAGTATTGGTGCAACGTACCAAATGGGCGAAACCCAAAGTTTTTAAGGTCTGTTTAATTGGGTGGATGGTTTTTTAAAACAAATGCTATTGAATAAAGACAAAACCGTATTATAAATTAAATACCTATTGAAAATTGAATTTCGAAAAAGTCAACCGCTTACCCAAAATGAATGTATGCAAGAAGTGACTCTTGATACATGCCGGTGAGAAGGATGTATTATCCGCTTCAAGGAAGACGACGCATACGATATCATTGCCTATATGACGTTTTCTTTGCAGCTTCTGAGGATCATGTCTCTCATAAGGCAGGAGAGTGGAGACGTGAAACATTATCTCGATACTCCTCCAGTTGGTGTAGACTGAATATAAGCCAGTCAAGTCGTGTACTGTGTCGAGGCCTCCTTTGTATTTATCGAATCCTATTAAAAGAAAAGTGATCTAAAGCACGAAACTTTAGAGCAAATGGGAGAACCGTCGCTCATGACGTCAGTAATGCTAGGGGCACAGTCAAGCTGCTGCCTACAGCAACTATGGCCCGTTTTGTATTTATACAACCAGAGTTTCATAATCGTAGTAGCGGTTAAAACTCTTTAAATAAAGATTCAAAGATATAGTTAAGCAAGTTATTTTCCTAGGACTTAACTGACAGCGTTATTTATTTTCAGCACCACAGCATAATTAAAACCACCCGCCACGAGAAAATTGCGAAACGTATTGTACAATGGCTGCCCACTCTTCCAATCCGGACGTATAATTGCTTCGTGACAAAAATAGCCAGGATGTAGATACATACATATTCATGCGTTCATGGGTGGACGATAATCACTTTCAATCATAAGATTGTCTTTTACAGTAAAATATGGCAGTGCATCATACCTTTAAGCCGTACTTTCTCTCCCATGACCTGCAAGAATTCTTCGAATAAAGGAGAATTCTCGTTGTTGTCCAGTATTTCTTCTTCCGTGTACTGATTTTCTTTTACGTAGATAACTCCTACTTTCAATTCCGACTTTATGAACACCTATAAATAATATTTTCTTGTAAAAAAAATGTAATATGAACACTATTAGTTAAGAAATTTGTGAGTCGTACACATGAAAAATCAAGTCTGCAGTGGAAAGTCTCTGAAATGAGTGCTATAGGATGGGCTCGAACAGACAATTTGGGGGACTTGAGGTGCATTAAATTTACTTTCGCCTTTGCCCCAATGATGACCATGACAACTCTGTCAAGTGTTTAACATCTAAGAAGAAGAAACACATGATGAAAATGACGTCGGAAAATACAATTAAAACGTACGCACGAATGTAGCGGAAAGTAATCTGTCATCAAATTTAAAATAATTGATTGATAAGAAAGATTAGTAAATTCGTGGAAAAAAGTTCAGTACTATAAAATAATAATTGAAATGTTTGAGTAGGTATTCCTTTTTCAAATAAATTGCTACTTAACGACTCAGTATACCTCAATATAAGGATGGTAAACAATAATTATTTTTCCCAAATCTGTCTTCCTTCGTATTCCTCCCCTTATTAGTCAATTGTGTCAATGAGGAAGCAATCTATTACTTGGCGGCGTCTTTGATCTGTCCGCGTACCGTTCGATCTTATATAAGCCAGGCTTAGGGCTTTGGGGACTACTCTCATTATTTCCCCATTTCGGCTTTTGTCTATGGCTTCCAATCCTCGAAAATGTGTAATTTCTTGATGAATTCCGTTAATGGAAAAAGTTGTATCGTGTTACCGAATTCGTCTTGTTGTATATTACGGTTAGCAAGTTGAGTTCAATTTAAAACTAGCGAACTATTTCATTTACAGAGGTAATGATAACAAATGTAATATACATTTAAAATATTTTCAAAATTATTATGTAATTTAAAACATTTGATATATTTGCATAATTTATATTTTTAAGTAACTGTTATAACACTGTGAATAAATGTAAAAATAATTAATAAAATGATAAAGGAAATAATAAATTGAAATATAAAAAAAAGTTCGTATTTGCTATTGTATAAATGTTGCAATCAGTATTTTATGCCAATAAAAAGTAATAAAAAAATTCTTTATAATTAATAACAAACCAAGCCCGTCAATTAATCATTCTATCATAATAAAGTTGAATATGAAGCGTTTGTAGAATCGCATCCAATTAAGGTAAGCACAGCGACACCTGTCCGCAGATTTATGTTACAAAAGTACAAGAACCCAATAAAAAAATGTTAATGCTCTGTGAGTTATATCAAAATTTTCGTCGAACAGATTACGAGTCGGTAGTCCGTGACCTATATAAAATACGGATTTCTTGCTGATTGTATTTCGAACTCAACTTTGTTGACGAGGGTACCCAAATTATACATTTCGAATTCTAGAAATTACGGTCGCTATGAATGTTTAATAATTTAATTGCTCGTTTTATGTTCGTTGCGTCAGGGGATTGTGTCTCGATATTTATAGCTCGATATAAATTCTGTTCTGTTATATTGACAGCGTGTCAAAAACAAAAACAGGGTGGTAGATAAACATTTATAATAATATCGTACTCAATTTCGGACACTCTCGTACCTATTTCAAAGTCAATGTATGATATCTGTCTATTGAATTTGTTATTGACATTATGTAATTCAATTGTAGAGGTGTACGCGTTGATATTTAAACAATTTAGTAAGTTGAAAAATAAAGCAGTATTATCTATTTAATGGTTATTATTTCTACATTTACATTGAGATGAATATTTTGATCGCAAGCAAGACTGTTATGATTAGACGATCTTAATTGACATTCTTAAAATTATAAAATATTCAAATGGGTTCTTTATTACCTTTAAAGGCTCACCTGATATTGGTGGCCATGAACATTAACAATGCCAAGGGCATAACCAAGCCGCTTTATATTAATAAATATTCTTTTCAAAGCTAGTTTGAAATGGACCTTATTGAAATGAGGACTCAACGTAGATAGATTCACATTTGTGTGGTTCGTGGGGCAATAGGTTGTGTTATGATCAAAGATGATGAAATTAACTCAAATTAATCCACAGAACATTTTTCATCGAATATACAGATCCAGAGGGTTCAAACGAACCGTTCGATCTGTGTTATCGAAAATCGACAAAAGAGCTCTATTTTGTTTGAGAGTTCAACTGAAGAAGCGGGTGTTCGTCTATTTGTCATTATTAAGTATTATTGTATGTAACAGATTAAATAAAATTTGCTCCTGTCTAAGCCACTGCCATTATTGAATGGTGTAAAATGTAACAGAGAATTTTTAAAGATTGACCAAACTATAGAATGATCTTTATCCATACTTACAGCTAAATATAATTAAAAAAAAGAAGAAAATCTTATTAAACAAAGTTATATTCGTTACTATTCTTGTTTTGGACCATCGTATTTCTCTAGTCGTAAAGTACGTTTTATTATTCTTGCCATCTCAGTTTCATGATAATTACTTAACTTGTTTGTGCTGGTAACAGGTTCTGTCGAAAACATACGTGACTTCACTTACTCTACGGGCTACGTAGGGAATATCTGATACACCTTGTATTATACATATCACGAAAACAGCAATAACTATACTACAAGAGTTACGTTCATACATCCTGTATTGTATCACGAAAATGTCAACTAGTATACCACTGCTGATTCATGTGACGCATATGACAATTCAGGTTTTTTTGTAGATGTAATAATGTATTAAAAAAATTACCGAAGCGCACCATCTAGGGTCTCAACTCTCAATATACTGCAGTCCTTTTTTTTCTGAGAGGGGGCTAAACCTTCCAGGAAGTCCCGCGCCCAGCGGATGCGCGGGTTATGTGGGACTGGACGATACGCAGATTTTGGGAGCGGACCGCGGGTCTATGGATGGTATTTAGGGCCCTACCCACTAAAAAACTCCGCTGAATTCTCGCCCAAGTGTCCGATCTCCCCGAGCTCAGATCCCTGGCGGTCCGTCCGTTCCCTGGTCAACACCAGACTCACACCAAGGACTTTCGTTTCGGCTCACACCGGTCGCTTTTATGATGTCACTTTAAGGGGTGCGCTAGAGTGCTGGTAGCGCGCCGCACGACCCCCTCAGATAGTCTCGTAACTTTCAGCAGGGGGATACCATCTTCTACAGGAGCCGGAAGGAACGTTCTGTCTTCTCCGGCCTTCGAATACTCCAGAGTATACCAGCTGAGTTTTTTTACATTGCTGGTTCATGAGTCGAATTTATTACAGTATTAGAATTTATTACCGGATTACCGAAGGATGGTAATGTTTTCAAACGTATGTATGTATGTATGACTAATTCTTTGGATTCGGTTTATGTGAGAGATTTTTAAGATTTAGATCACGAAAAATATAAGACTCAGGATAATCAAATAACAAAAGCATTTGAAATAAAATAAATTATTATAAAAAAAAAACACGGTAGGTAAAGCGTTTTAAAGGGTATTTCCTATTTTTCCTGTCTTTATCTACTAACTACTAACTTGGAATATTGTGTAAAAAAATAAGGGCTTAACGGACATTTTGTCTGATGAGAATCTTGTTACTGCCTTTCTACAGCCTAATAAAGGGGACATAAAGTGTTGTATGTTGTATGGACAGACTACACTGGGCCGCCTCAGGAATACTTTACGCTCCTCCCTCCCTGAGTAAGTAGCGTCGCGTTATTCTACTGAAATGTTAAGAAGAGGAGTCTGAATTAATAACGGCTTAGTAAATTTATAGTATATTTAAGTATATTGGGGGTAGCTTTATTTTTACGTAGGTTTTTCTATATCTAATATATTAACGGCTGGTAAAACCTGTCTGGGTTTTAGATTTTTTTTTATTGCTTAGATGGGTGGCCGAGCTTACAGCCCGCCTGGTGTTAAGTGGTTACTGTAGTCCATAGACATCTACAACGTAAATGCGCCACCACCTTGAGATATAACTTCTAAGGTCTCAGTATAGTTAGAACGGCTGCCCCACCCTTCAAACCGAAACGCATTATTGTTTCACGCCAGAAATAGGCAGGGTGGTGGTACCTACCCGTGCGGACTCACAAGAGCTCCTACCACAAGTAAAAAAGTATAGTCTTCAAAAGGCGTAATTGATTTTTCTACATTGATATCATAAATAACACAACGGATTAAGTCAAAGCAATCGGCACTAGTTCAGATTTACACGACCTCATAATTGAGATGTTGTTCAGTTTTTTACTTTTAATTAAATTGCAGCTACGATATTTCGCTCGTTCCATCTCACTTACTCATAAACTCGCGACTTGAAAATTGTTTTTAATTTCATCGTGAGCCTTAATTATTATGGTTTTAGGATCGAAATAATATTTTTTTATACATAAGACTTATCCATTTCTAGATAGAAGAATTCATGAACAATAATTGTGGCGCTTATTATAAGACCACATAAGTGGTCAAGAATAGTGTATAGTATAGTGCAGTAGAAAAGCTACATATAGTATAGTTTCCAGTGGGAATGATATGTGTTGCTTCGTTTCGACGTAAAAGAAAGACAAACAATCACACTTTCACACTTACAATAAATATGGACAACATAAGTAATGTAGTGTTTTATAAGTAATGTCGCAGAAACTCCACTGATTTTCTCACCGGACCTTCTCAGTGGGTCTCGATTCCGATCCGATCCTCACGAGAGCGAAGCACTGCTCTGCTCTAGGGTTAGTGCTAATAATTCTCTCAGATTGAGCCCTGTGAGCTCACCTACTTGACCGAGCGTATCTGGAATAGCCCCTTAGACTACCTACTACTACTACTACTACTAGCGAATAGGTAGGAAAACATTTTGAGCAGAATCATTAAATTTAACTTACGCGCGGGGTCCCTGGTCTTTAGTGAATGCGGGTATATTCGGTATTTTGCATAGGGTTGTTACGAAATAAATAGAGCATGAATTAGAAAATAAAAAAATAAATAGGTAAAGTCAAAGCAATTCAGTATTTTTTTCGCCTAGGTTTGTCATCTTCATTTTATTGTAATAATAGATGATTAAGTGTAATAAAATTGAAAACAGTTGGTTTTTTCCAACTTTTAACTGAAAAAATATCGACGACAGGACAAAAGAGAAAAGCAGTACATTGTAAAATGAATCGAAAAATGAATATAATGGTTGATTTATATCAGTAGGTATTCCTCACTGTTTGTATATTAATATTGTTTTCTTTGTGTTAAGGGTAGAACATATTTTATTGCCGTTCCAATTCTTGAGGAAGGGAGTGCCCTTACAATCCTAAAGCAAAATAACGTATCATAAATTCAAGGAAACGGGAAAGTTTATTTTTTTCTATAAAATGCTAAAGTTACACCTGTGCAGGATACGATTTGAAATGGTGGACGAGTGTTTATGAAGGTTTTTACAACAGCTGCGAGTGGCAATTATAAAAAAAGGGATTCTCCTTTTATTACGTCATTAACTGTTAAAGGAAGGGGGGAGCGATAAGGCAAACTCGACTACCAGATGCATTGCTTGTGCAGGCTTGTGTTTTTCATGAAAACATACTCGAAATCAATGTAGTAAAGTAGGTAAGTTTAAATATAGTAGTTTAGTGACAAAAGTTGTAGTAACAATACTTTATATTTTTAGTATATACACAATGTTTTCAGGCACTCCTGTTATAGTATAGGATATTTTTTTTTACCTAAGCATTAATTTAGCATGCTCACTAACACTTAATAAAAATCAAACCGCAAATTTTACAGTTTAGGTTAGGGGCGGATCTTACGTAGCTCACGTATCGCGGCTCCTCGCGTGCCTTTCCTAAGGCGTAGTCGACTAAGAGGAGTTGGAAGGAGAGGAGGACCTCGGTATACTACTTTCTGTGGAGGTGCCGGAGTCCGACGTAACCCGATCTACACTACCCTCCCTGGACCGGGTATCCGTAACCAGATTTACCACAGCTATAACGACATAACCCGATCTGTAACTCTTCCTGAAAAGGTCGGGTTGTGACTGGTTCTGATCCAGCGAGGTATCTCGCAATAATAGCGGCACCAACTGGACGGCCTAATGGGTCGCCGTACCGCGAGTTGACGCCCTCGAGTTGACGCCGCGATTCACGACTACGGTGTTGACTGCGGGAACCCCCCAACTCTGTCTAGATTTTGTCCGTGGGTGGAGATCGAACGGGGGCTGGGAGAGTTCAAGGGGACTTTTTTGGTGCGTAGGGCCCTAAAAACATCTTTGGGCGCGTGGTCTGCTCACAACATCTGCAGATCGTCAAGTCTCAATACCCTAATAGGCGCGAACACCTCTTATGAGTTTCGAGCCATGCCCGAAAAAAAAAGGTCGTGTTGTGAGCTCGTATGGGTCTATAACACAACCTTGCTTATTTCTACCGCAACGCATCTCAAGCATTCCATTTAAAAAGGCAACCGTTTTATTTTAAATCAATTGATTTAACCTCATTTCTCAAGATGGCCGTCGTTATACGTTGATATATCTATCGGCTACGTTAGTTGCTCATCACTTAATGGACTTGTAGGCTGGTTACGACAAAAATACTACGTTGAATATACATTTACAAACGTATTTTATTTAAAAAAACTTCAGAGGTGTCAAGGGACACCCGGATGGAACGAAGTTCCTTTCGATTAATTAGTGAAGGAATTGTAATTTTTTTTTAAGTTATAATAATAAATTACGGCATTATGAAGAAGAAAAAAACAATACTATGAACTAAATTACTATTGTTGAAACGCTATCTAGAGAAACTGTACTCATTACGCGGACCAATCGGACACGAGNAGCTTACGCACAGCATCAACGTTTTCTTGGGTGACTGCAGTTTTTGGACGACCTTGACGGGGATCATCACTGAGCTTGACGCGTCCACGTTGAAACTCAGCAAACCAGCGATAAATTGTGGTTTTGGATGGGGCTTCATCACCAAATGCAGAAATCATCCGGTCAACACACTGTTTTTGTGTTAAACCACTTCGAAAGTAATAATAAATCATCGCTCTTGAATTTTCTCGAGTCAATTCCATTTTCTCAACGACTAAACAAGTTTGACAAAACCTCGTGACAAGACCGAGAATCTTTTTTTGAATAAATAAATGGTATTCGATTTTTAAAACCAAGGAGTTTTCAATTAAAAAGATTTTAATATGACAGGAACAGTGGAAATATTCCATTCCCGATACTTTTAGTGCAGCCCTCGTAAGTTGAAAAATAAAACAGTATTATCTATTTAATGGTTATTATTTCTACATTTACATTGAGATGAATATTTTGATCGCAAGCAAGACTGTTATGATTAGACGATCTTAATTGACATTATTAAAATTATAAAATATTTGAAACGGGTTCTTTATTACCTTTAAAGGCTCACCTGATGTTGGTGGCCATGAACATTAACAATGCCAAGGGCATAACCAAGCCGCTGTATATTAATAAATATCCTTTTCAAAACTTGTTTGAAATGGACCTTATTGCAATGAGGACTCAACATAGATAAATTCACATTTGTGTGGTTCGTGGGGCAATAGGTTGTGTTATGATCAAAGATGATGGAATCAACTCAAATTAATCCACAGAACATTTTTCATCGAATATATAGATCCAGAGGGTTCAAGCGAACCGTTCGATTTGTGTTATCGAAAATCGACAAAAGAGCTCTCTTTTGTTTGAGAGTTCGATTGAAGAAGCGGGTGTTCGTCTATTTGTCATTATTAAGTATTATTGTATTAGTATGTGTGTATGTATGTAATAGTAGTATGAAGTATGTAACAGATTAAATAAAATTTGCTCCTGTCTAAGCCACTGCCATTATTGAATGGTGTTAAATGTAATAGAGAATTTTTAAAGATTGACCAAACTATAGAATGATCTTTACCAATACTAAAAGCTAAATATTATTAAGAAAAAAGGAGAAAATTAAACAAAGTTATATTCATTACTATTCTTGTTTTGGACCATCTTATTTCTCTAGTCGTAAAGTACGTTTTATTATTCTTGCCATCTCAGTTTCATGATAATTACTTAACTTGTTTGTGCCGGTAACAGGTTCTGTCGAAAACATACGTGACTTCACTTACTCTACGGGCTACGTAGGGAATATCTGATACACCTTGTATTATACATATCACGAAAACAGCAATAACTATACTACAAGAGTTACGTTCATACATCCTGTATTGTATCACGAAAATGTCAACTAGTATACCACTGCTGATTCATGTGACGCCTATATTATTCAGTTTTTTTTGTAGATGTAATAATGTATTAAAAAAATTACCGAAGCGCACCATCTAGGGTCTCAACTCTCAATATACTGCAGTCCTTTTTTTTTCTGAGAGGGGGCTAAACCTCCCAGGAAGTCCCGCGCCCAGCGGATGCGCGGGCTATGTGGGGCTGGACGATCCGTAGATTTTGGGAGCGGACCGCGGGCCTATGGATGGTATTTAGGGCCCTACCCACTAAAAACTCCCCTGAATTCTCGCCCGAGTATCCGATCTCCCCGAGTTCAGATCCCGGGCGGTCATGTTGGCACCAAGGACGTTCGGTTCGGCTCACACTGGGCGCTCTTATGATATCACTCCTTAAGCGGCGCGCTAGAGGGCTGGTAGCGCGCCGCGCGACCTCGAACGCTCAGGCCGTCACGTAACCTTCAGCGAGGGGAGACCATCTTCTACAGGGGCCGGAAGGAGCCTACTGACTTTTCCAGCCTTTGAATACTGCAGATTCACGAGTCGAATTTCTTATAGTATTTACTGGATTGATAAAGGATGGTAATGTTTTCAAACGTATGTATGTATGTCTAATTCTTTGGATTCAGCTTGTGTGAGCGATTTTGTCAAGATTTAAACTACGAAAAAAATAAGACTCATGATAATCAAATAATAAAAAGCATTTGAAATAAAATAAATTATTAAAAAAAAGAACACATGGTAGGTAAAGCGTTTTAAAGGGTATTTCCTATTTTTCCTGTCTTTATCTACTAACTACTAACTTGGAATATTGTGTAAAAAAATAAGGGCTTAACGGACATTTTGTCTGATGAGACTCTTGTTACTGCCTTTCTACAGCCTAATAAAGGGGACATAAAGTGTTGTATGTTGTATGGACATACTACACTGGACCGCCTCAGGAATACTTTACGCTCCTCCCTCCCTGAGTAAGTAGCGTCGCGTTATTCTACTGAAATGTTAAGAAGAGGAGTCTGAATTAATAACGGCTTAATAAATTTATAGTATATTTAAGTATATTGGGGATAGCTTTATTTTTAAGTAGGTTTTTCTATATCTAATATATTTAGAGCTAGTAAAACCTGTCTGGGTTTTAGATAAAAATTTTATTGCTTAGATGGGTGGCCGAGCTTACAGCCCACCTGGTGTTAAGTAGACATCTACAACGTAAATGCGCAACCCCCCACCTCGAGACATAACTTTTAAGGTCGCAGTATAGTTAGAACGGCTGCCCCACCCTTCAAACCGAAACGCATTATTGTTTCACGCCAGAAATAGGCAGGGTGGTGTTGCCTACCCGCGCGGACTCACAAGAGGTCCTACCACCAGTAAAAAAGTGTAGTCTTCAAAAGACGTAATCGAATTTTCTACAATGATATCATAAATAATACAACCGATTAAGTCAAAGCAATCGGCGCTAGTTTAGACTTACACGACTTCATACCTACCTCGTATATTCGGTATTTTGCATAGGGTTTTTACGAAATGAATAGAGCATGAATTAGAAAATCAAATAAATAGGCAAAGTCAAAGCAATTTAGTATCTTTTTCATCTCGGTTTGTCAACTTCATTTTATTATAGTAATAGATGATTAAGTGTAATAAAATTGAAAACAGTTGTTTTTTTCCAATTTTTAACAGAAAAAATATCGACGGCACGACAAAAGAGAAAAAACAGTATATAATAAAGTGGATCGAAAAATGAATATAATGGTTGATTAATATCAGTAGGTATCCCTTGATTGTATATTAATATTGTTTTCTTTGTGCTAAGAGTAGAACATATTTTATTGCCGTTCCAATTCTTGAGGAAGGGAGTGCCCTTACAATCCTAAAGCAAAATAACGTATCATAAATTCAAGGAAACGGGAAAGTTTTTTTTTTTCTATAAAATGCTAAAGTTACACCTGTGCAGGATACGATTTGAAATGGTGGACGAGTGTTTATGAAGGTTTTTACAACAGCTGGGAGTGGCAATTATAAAAAAAGGGATTCTCCTTTTATTACGCCATTAACTGTTAAAGGAAGGGGGGAGTTTGCGATAAGGCAAACTCGACTACCAGATGCATTGCTTGTGCAGGCTTGTGTTTTTCATGAAAACATACTCGAAATCAATGTAGTAAAGTAGGTAAGTTTAAATATAGTAGTTTAGGGACAAAAGTTGTAGTAACAATATTTTATATTTTTAGTATAATAATAATAATAGTAATGTTGATTCAACCATCATTGTTCCAATAGTTGTGTCGGTACACGGCTTGATAGCGAAAAGTTTCGATCAACATCTTAAGAAACGTTATCCAGCTGGGTTAAGGGCCTAATACAGAAAGCAGCTATCCTCGATACTGCACGCATTGTGAGGAGGTTTCTCACTCTGGAGTCCTAACCACTGGTGGCTTCTGTCGTAGACACCGCCATCAGCGGCAATCTATTTTTATATAGTGTTTTTTAAAAATTGTATTTTTAATATCTTTTTAAAAAAATATTGTAATTAAAATATTTTAAATAAATATAAATAAATAATAATAATAATTATTATTATTATATATTTTTAGTATATACACAATGTTTTCAGGCACTCCTGGCATGGTATGGGATATATTTTTTTACCTAAGCATTAACTTAGCATGCTCACTAACACTTAATAAAAATCAAACCTGCAAATTTTACAGTTTAGGTTAGGGGCGGATCTTACGTAGGTCACGTATCGCGGCTCCTCGCGTGCCTTTTCCAAGGCGTAGTCGCCTAAGAGTAGTTGGGAGGAGAGGTGGACCTCGGTCTGTTACTTTCTGTGGAGGCGCCGGAGTCCGACGTAGCCCGATCTACAGTACCCTCCCTGGATCGGGTATTCGTAACCAGATTTAACACATTTATAACGACCTAACCCGATCTGTAACTCTTCCTGAAAAGGTCGGGTTGTGACTGGTTCTGATCCAGTGAGGTATCTCGCAATAAAAGCGGCACCAACCGGACGGTCTAACGGGTCGCCGTATCGCGGAAACCGGCATCATTAGTTGTTGACGATCGCCTCGAAGACACGTTGATCAGGTGCCCTCGGGTTGACGCTGCGATTTTCGACTGCAGTGTTGACTGCGGGAACCCCCCAACTCTGCCTAGATTTCGTCCGCGGGTGGAGATCGAACGGGGGGTGGGAGAGTTCAAGGGGACTTTTTTGGTGCGTAGGGCCCTAAAAACATCTTTGGGCGCGTGATCTGCTCACACCTGCAGATTGTTAAGTCTCAATACCTCAATAGGCACGAACACCTCGTATGAGGTTCGAGCCATGCCCGAAAAAAAAGGTGATGTTGTGAACTCGTATGGGTCTATAACACAACCTTGCTTATTTCTAGCGCAATGCATCTCAAGTATTCCATTTAAAAAGGCAATCGTTTTATTTTAAATCAATTGATTTAACCTCATTTCTCAAGATGGCCGGCGTCATACATGTTGATATTTCTATCGGCTACGTTAGTTGTTCATCACTTAATGGACTTGTGGGCTGGTTACGACAAAAATACTACGTTGAATATACGTTTACAAACGTATTTTATTTAAAATAATACACATATTAAGAATAGTTCGCGATGGATTGAAATATAACTGGATTCGATAAGGGCAATATACAGACAAACAAAAACATCGTTGGCACCTAAAGTGTAGTAAAATGGATCCGTAACCGTTTGCCCAAAGTCGTCAATAATATTGGGGCCGCAGAATATTGAAGGTACTGGGAATAGTCGAGTTTTTTTGTCAAACATACTCGTATATGTCAAGTCGTGTTACCAGAGTACATTTTCCATCGCGCGACGTTTGAGGTGAACAAGGAAAATGTATTAAAAGCACTTTCATTTACAGATATTTATTTATAAAAGGAATCGTGGTGAACGGGCATCGATCTCAGGGGATCGGAAACGAGACCTAGATCAATCCCGCGTACGTATTGTCTGTTTTATTGGCATGTGTCTGCGAAGTTTTTTTTTGTGCGTTCTATGATTACTAGTAGTAAGTTCTTCGATTTTACATGTAAAAATATTTTTTTCTTATATTTATTTGTAGTCTGAAAGGTTTCTTTTTTTATGTAGCTTTTATAGCGTTTTGATTTTAATAATTACTAGTAAGTATTAGTAATTCTTTACTGGTGGTAGGATGTTTGAGTCCGCACAGGTAAGTGTCACCATCCTGCCTAGACGGTAGGGTAGCTGTTGTGCAATAAAACTGTGATTTAGAAGTCATGTCTCAAGTTGATGTCTACGGGCTTCAGAACCACTTAGCACCAGGTGGACTGTGAGTTCGTTCACCCATCTAAGTAATAAAAAATTTTAGATAAATGAATTAAAAATTTGACACGAAATGTAATGTACATTACATTTTAAATCATATTAATACCACAATCAACGTGTACATCAATGAAGAATGTAAGTGCGTAATTGAATTCATCAAATTCAAAAACATTTTTTCATTATAAATCCACTATTTTCAAGACGCATCCGAAAGGTTGATGTGAAATCTGCAAGCCCATTTTTTTCATAAAAAAGATTATGCTGCTGAATGTTTTAATATTTTATTTAATACGTACTTCATTTGTGCGGTCTTAACGATGATACAATTTCTACTTCCATTCCATTTCCACGGATTAATTCGCATATGTGAGTCCGCGCTGTTATATTCATGAAATCCGACGTTTTAGTGAATTCGAAATGCAAAGGATGGCGTGGGACGTGCCCGTTCAACAAAGTTCCGACTTGTAAGCGTACCTCTGACAGTACCTAATGAAAATTGGCAGCCCACTGGATCGAACCGACTCTCCTTCAACGCGGCAAGCTGAATTGTTCGCGTCTGACTCGCAGACGCTTTCTGTTTTACTTTTTGTGGGATTTGTTTTAGACGTACATTTTATATACTCGTCTAACCTAAATGCATTTAAAAATTTTGCGTGGTTTCTAGTCATGAACCTGTTTATACCTTTATTAATTTGAAATAAACAATTCCAAGCTCACTTTCAGAAAACTTTAATTTAATTCCGTTTAATCGATGATGTAACATACGAGCGTCAATAATTTTTTTTGGAACGAAGTTCCTTATGGGACGATGCGGAGGGGTACCCTAACCGGGAAAAAACGTCCGTAACGTAAGATTTTTATTAGTAATGCACACAGTGTACGACGTAACTTTGTAATAACGTACAAATTAATAATGCACACAGTGTACGACTTAATTTTGTAATAACGTACAAAAAATAAGATATTTTTAATCATTAATTGACCACGATCTCAGAGCGTTCGTTTGCGCAGTACACTAACTCTTATGCAAACAACCGTGAATGAAGTGTACCACAATAAGTTCGCACGTTACTGAATGACCGTGGGTTGTTGCGAAACATCCAGTTTTATTTTCTTTATACTTCGAATAGAACTTAAATCTAATATTTTTATAATAAGGAACTTTTTCCTATCCGGTGTCCCAAGACACCACACATCTTTTTTTCTATTTTACTTTAACGCTTACACTAACAAGTGCGTGACTCAATTAATTAATCGACGCAGCAAAGTTACTGAATTAACGCTGAGAATTTGATTACGTATTCCTTAATATTTTATCTCTGTCATTAAAATGACAGCACAAGATTTCACGTGAGAGTCGAGTTTACACACGAGTTGCGCTTCGGAGTAGTTTGCCATCTAACTTGTCATTAGTCCATTACCGTGATTAGTCGTAAGCGAAGGGGTGGCGTCGTGGAGACTTGCCGTGACTCAGGATTTGACCGTGTTTTCGGTTATTAAGCACTGGAAGATTTGAAACAGCGATGCACCATTTCGAAATGCGTCGAATAAAATTAGATATTTAATGTTTAAATTGGATGGACATATTTGGAACGACGGCATTCTTGAAGTCTTATGAGTACTAGATTAAATGGCAAAAGAATTTTTGAAACTTGCGTTGTATTTGTTTCTGCGTTTGTTTCTCAACTTGCTTAGTTTTATATTATCTTCCGCTGGATATTTTGCTTTACACTTTTTTTTTTCCTACCTAAGCTGGCCTACCTAAGCCTTGAGAGGCTATATCAGTGTAACCTTAACTAGTTGAGCTCACGGGGCTCAAACCTGACGACGTTGCTAACACGAACCCTAGCAAGAGCCGTGCTTCGCAGAATCTACCACCGGATCGGAAACGCGACCCACTGAGAAGATCCGGCGAGAAACTCAGTGGGCTAGTGCTTTATTCTTTGAAGCTTCTACACTTAAATTTATTTTAACGGAAAACTTTTATTTGGCATGATCGTTTTTGGTGGCACTTCTGCGATATGATATTGCGTTTGCACTGTATTTTTACAAATTCAGGTCATGCTGGTTATAATGAATGAAAAAAAAAATCGTGATTGAAAAACTCTGTTCCCCGTGGGGCGTAAGGGAGCACCTGCCCACGACTAACGGCCTCATCAATGTTTCAGACGAGTAAGTGAAGGCAACGCTTACACGTAATTGGGAACTGAAAAAACAATCGGTGCGACGAGAAAAGGTTTTACTGCTAATTTACTTCTTCGGAGCTCTCTCCCGGCTGAATGCTAAATGAGATGAGACTTTGTAGCCGATATTCTTCGTTTTTGGTTTTAAGACTCCGATACAAAATGTCGATACGCGCGAATGCCCTTAGGATTGTACATGCATTATAAAGCGCTTGAAAGGCTTTTAAATTAAGCCTTGGGCCATGTTTATATTATAAGGTTTTACTAAAATAGAAAAAAAAAAACAGGATTATTTGATAGAACTAGTGGTCCCGCAGTAGTCGAAATTCGACTTTAGTTAATTGAAATTATAAGTTTTTACACTATTATGATTCTATTGTCAAAGACTATTATACTTCTATAACCACAGACTTCGCCAAGACTACACTTTAGACAAACATTAATAAAGACAAACAATATTTAATCAATTCTCAATTTGACCACAGACTTTAAGCAATAAAAAAAGTTTAACAATAAACAAATAGTATGCATGCGTGTGTGTCAAATACATGGTAGTGTGTGTATTAATATATAGTTAGGTCACTCTTTGAAAAATGAAAATATAGTACAACATATTTTAATTTGGTAGACACATACTTAATGCTAAAAGGCGTTTCAGGGAAAACATTGTCGGACGAAAAATGCATTATACTCGTATTTTCAGCAAACTTTCCTTCTTTCCCTCAAGTAAATTTAAATGAAGAGGCCATTTTGTTTTTGTGTTTTTTCTCACCTGATCAAGTTTCAGTAATTCTTCGGGAGTGTCAGGCAGCTGTCCCAACATGAGTGGTGGGTTGATGTTGACTTCCTTGCCAAGAGAGCGGACCACTTCTTCACGATTGTAACGGTCAGCGAAGACGCACGATGCGGGAATTAGTCCATGAACTGTGTAGCTAATCGCTCGGACCAGGATCCTGAGTGAAAAATAAAACAGTTCACAAATTGCCGGCAGTAATAAAATTATTAAATCAGGAAGGCGTTGTTTTGTTGCACGCACATATTTGAGAAAGTGTTTTTATTTATTTATTGCTTAAATGGGTGGACGAGCTCACAGCCCACCTAGTGTTAAGTGGTTACTGGAGCCCACAGACATCTACGACGTATATGCGCCACCCACCTTGAGATATAAGTTCTAAGGTCTCAGTATAGTTACAACGGCTGCCCCACCCTTCAAACCGAAACGCATTACTGCTTCACGGTAGAAATAGGCGGGGTGGTGGTACCTACCCGTGCGGACTCACAAGAGGTCCTACCACCAGTAAAACGTTTTGCTAAATATATTTTAAGAGCAATCAATACTGAGTTAATGAAAAATTCATTAGCGGCTTCAAATCAACAATACAACGGGTAAACGAGAAAAAACAAACAATTGCTGCTTCAGTTGATGCTGTTCGCTTCTGATAATGGAGTTGTGGGAATTAAACGAGAAATGAACATTAAGTTAGTTTCGTATTGCCTCGCGGTTCTGTTTAATGCTAATAGACTTAATGTTGTGAGTGTCTTGGAGCGTTACAGCAGATTCTGTCTGTTTTCGATTGGTTATTCAAGTCAATATCTTATGTACAACACGTATTCTTGTTTGCTGCTTTGTTTATCTTCTATATATATAAAAATGAATTGCTGTTCGTTAGTCTCGCTAAAACTCGAGAACGGCTGGACCGATTTGGCTAATTTTGGTTTTGAATTATTCGTGGAAGTCCAGAGAAGGCTTAAAATGTGAATAAATATGAAAATGCTCGGAATTATATTATAAGAACAAACAATTTTGTTTTTCCTTTGATGTGTCCCCCGCCAGACAGATTCCTTTTGTTTGTTTTAAGTTTATTTTATACAATAGTTTAGGTCTTTTATTTATCGATTGAGGCACTACGAAGTCTCCCGGGTCAGCTAGTTTCAAATAAATGTACAATAATTTGACTGCAATTAGAATTGAACAACATTGACTTTGTACCTTCTTTAGATTGCATTGAAATTAATATAACGAAGTTTTACCTAAAGGAAAAAAAAATGTGACGTATCAAATTATGTAAAGTGTGCGGTACAATTTAGTTTAGAAAAAAAAAAAATTGTTTTCATTGTGTCGATTCCTGAACGTGTAAATTACACTAAATCGGTTTAAAAATACGTTGAGCATTTTTAATGAAATCCTCAGGATGTTCAAGGGCACGTGTGTTTTCTGTAACGTCGAATAATGAAAACGCCAGAAATTTACGACAAACATCCCCGGTATTTCTTCCACAACGATTTTTACGTAAAAAGGGACATTTGAAAGGCGTGTATTGATTCTGTACGATGTTTTAATCTCATGTTGGGTTTTGTATTATTCCTGTAACGGACCCCGCTTAGGTGACTTCAGATAAAAAATGAAGCGTGTTTTTTTTTTATTGCTTAGATGAGTGGCCGAGCTCACAGCCCACCTGGTGTCAAGTGGTTACTGGAGCCCATAGACATCCACAACGTAAATGCGCCACCCACCTTGGGATATAAGTTCTAAGCTCTCAAGTACAATGGCTGCCCCACCCTTCAAACCGAAACGCATTACTGCTTCACGGCAGAAATAAGCAGTGTGGGTACCTACCCGCGCGAACTCACAAGAGGTCCTACCACCAGTAATTACGCAAATTATAATTTTGCGGGTTTGATTTTTATTACACGATGTTATTCCTTCACCGTGGATGTCAATCGTGCTTTTCCTGTTTTATCCATTGCTGTTGATGGTGCAATAGAAAACACCCCATCTGATGGAAAGTGAGATATCAAAATAAAAAAGCTTAGATTTAATTTCTTCAGCTACTATGGAAATTAAATCTAAGCTGACTATAGCAAAATAAATTACCGAAGTATGTCTTCTGCTGTTCCTTTTTTTGTAAATAAAGCATTGAATTTATATTGATGAGAACACTTTAGAAATACTTAACAGTGTAGCTAAAGATCTTGATTTGACGCCATAACGCGTCATATGTGTGGAATTACAGCTTTGTTATAAGCAGAATTTCGTAAAAAACACGTGCCTAAACAAATCGATTGGAACCGTTATTTTCGATGGAAAGGTACAGTTCTATTTAGTTCTTACGCATTTTTCTTTGTTAGATTTTGATGGATAAAGATGTGCGGTAGTGTAACAGTGGAATTCTGTATTTTTAGGATTTCTTTTTTAATTCCTTCAATCGCAGTCACATGTTTTGTTGACCTGTTGGTATATTCATTCTCAATATCATAATTAAACGATTTCGAGATTTTCTAAAATTAGCAGTTTTTCATCACTCGATCCGCGTAGCATCGATAATGGAATTGATTGCTTGACTTTTAAAACGCGGTAAATATCGTATTCTTGGCACGTGTATAAACTATGAATATTGAGTTTGTTAAAGATATATGAGACGAAAATGAAATGTTTCCAAATTTCACGGGATATAAATTCGTGAACGATGTATATATTATTTGGAGGCATTCAAATGAAAATACATCGAGGTTGAACTGGGTAAAATTTGAAGGGAATGTGTCAATTTGACAAGGCTCTACAAATATCGCTTCTATTTTACTTAGCAAGAATATTTTTTTTTATTTTTTTTATTGCTAGATGGGTGGACGAGCTCACAGCCCACCTGGTGTTAAGTGGTTACTGGAGCCCATAGACATTCACAAAGTAAATGCGCCACCCACCTTGAGATATAAGTTCTAAGATCTCAAGTATAGTTACAACGGCTGCACCACCTTTCAAACCGAAACGCACTACTGCTTCACGGCAGAAATAGACAGAGTGGTGGTACCCACCCGCGCGGACTCACAAGAGGTCTTACCACCAGTAATAATATATATATAGTAAATAATATATTCACTTTTAATCTAAGATGGACATGACCGTCTTCATTTTGAATTGGAAACATTTTCTAGCTCCACAGTAATTACGCTCTCTCACTGATAAAGGGTTACGCGCATGGGTAGCAGAATTTCGGGTAATTTCGTTATTGGATATTAATAACGGGATGTTGTAGCGCAACGACTTGTAATTTAATTACAAAGTGCTGATCGTGTTTATCTCGTCATTAATCCAGAGCTTCGTATTATTATGTAATATGAGTAGAACTTGTAATTATTGGAGAGACACTGTGAGCGCTAGTACGGGTTCTAACACCGTGCTGTTTTTTCTCTTCTTTTATATCGTTCCCTCACTGCTGAGGATCGCGATGACATGTGACGTTTTTCTACTGTGTTCGATCATGGCGATGCCTCCAATGAACACTACTCTAACTCAAAATTTTTAAATGTTCGTTTTTCACCCGAATCGCTTCACTATTTTAAAAGTATTACAAATCATTATTGATGGGGTTCGAAGCAAGAGTAAATCAGCTAGCTACACAAAAAACCATAAATATATCTGCAATAATAAAGATTTTATCAACTTTTTTTGTTTGAACGCTCCTCCTGTAAACCTACGAATTTGGAGTTAGCGTAGTGTTCATTGGAGGCATGGACCGCATGGTACAGACTACCACCAAGTGCTTCTCTTACTAGATCGGAACATGTGGCTGGTGTTCTGTCCACGGCGCGTTTGCCCTCTATGCGACCCGCAATTCACCTCGGAGCAATTTCGCGTTAGTTCATTGAAATGAGTTAACAGAATCGGATTGAGCATCGAGACCATATTATTATTTTGAAATCATTGGCCTTCTATTTCAGCTCTATGCTGCGGTCCCTTCATAAATACGCTTAGCGTTTGAAGTACATACCCGACGCAACTTTCAAGGTACACTACTGTCAAGGCCCTGTCCAAACGGTCCTCAAACACGCAATATCGTCATTGTTATAGAAAGTTTTTTTCTTTTCTTTATTGCATGAATGGGTGGACGAGCTCACAGCTCACTTGGTGTGAAATGGTTACCCGAGCCCATAAATGTCTACAACGTAAATGCCATCACCCACCTTGAGGTACGAGTACTAAGGTCTCAGTATAGTTACAACGGCTGCCCCGCCCTTTAAACCGAAACGCATTACTGCTTCACGGCAGAAATAGGCAGGGTGGTATATAAGTCAAAGATTCATTATTACCGAGATGATGATCAAGGATTAATTCAATGAAAGCCTTGCCTTAGTCTTATCTTACAAACCGCGACACATTACTGTATTCGGGGTTTTTTTTAATTTTTTTTTATTGCCTTTGTAGGCAGACGGGCATACGGCCCACCTGATGGTGAGTGGTTACCGTCGCCCATGGACTTCAGCAATGCCAGGGGCAGAGCCAAGCCGCTCCCTACCGCTAAAACCGGTGCAATGAAGCCAATATTATGATTCCATATACGGTCTACGCGGTGCTCTCCATACGCGGTGCTCTCCATTATAGGAGAATCCGTTCGACGGAGGACACATCAAAGGGAAAACAAAATTGTTATAATATTTTTATTCAATTCCGAGCATTTTCATATTTATGTACCTTTTAAACCTTCTCTGGACTTCCACAAATAATTCAAGACCAAAATTGGCCAAATCGGTCCAGCCGTTCTCGAGTTTTAGCGAGACTAAGGGCGTGGACACATGTCTACGGTAGACATGTAGACATGTGCCCACGCCTTTACGAACAGCGATTCATTTTTATATATATAGATAGATAGATATAAGTGAAGTCGCAATGTTGATGACACACTTGTAAAAATAGGTCACTCCGATAATCCAATAGTTTTCTCACATTTTCTTCGTATCTAATCACTAAAGCAATGCTTATTGCATATGGTATGAAGGCTGAATGATGTATTAGGGTTGTGATGTAGGTGTGTGGTTTTGATCGAGTGTTGATTCCGAAAGCATGTGCAGATAAAGGAAGTAAAATTATTTGTATTATTTTTTGTGTTTCTAAATTGGTTTGGAGGAGAATTGGACTCATGATGACGTTGTCTTCCGAATGTTTGTCGTATTAGTGACAAACGGAAAAAAAATTAGTGAAAATGTTCAACATTTTTCATTATTCAATGTAAAATGGCGAAATAAATATTTATAGAAACTATGCTTCTTATTGTATCTAATCGACCGCATCGTGGACATAGTGCAGCCGTCAACACCAGTAATAGCCAGTGCCGGATCAAGGACTACTGCGACAAGTACACCCAGTTCTACATTAGAGCTACGCATAGAGGCGCTGTCGAGGCAAGTAGAAGCACTTGTAAATATACAGAGCCGCCGTGGCAGACAGCATGGAAGACGCGACACCCGTTCCAGGTCAAACTCGCGCCACATACGCTCCAGGTCCAGAACTCAAACACGGCAACGACCAGACGACCATCCACACTGCTGGTACCACTTTGAGTTTGGAGATAAGGCAAAGAAGTGTAGACAGCCGTGCAGCTACGCCTCGGAAAACTCCAAGGGAAACCGCTAGTGGCCTCAACCGGTTGTCCCGCGCTATCAGGCCGAATCTTCGTCGTGGAGCGAACAAGTAAGGTGCAGTACCTGGTCGATACAGGGTCGGACTTATGCGTTTACCCACGTACAGCAATACGAATTCCTGTACAAGCCAAAACAAAATACGAATTATACGCAGCGAATGGCACGACAATTGCTACTTACGGGCACGTTAACTTACACTTGGACCTAGGCCTTCGAAGAGACTTCCGATGGCGTTTCGTCATAGCTGATGTATCAAAGCCGATTATTGGCGTAGACTTTCTCAGCTTTTACAACCTGCTCGTCGATTGCAGAAACAAAAGGCTACTCGACGGACTCACATCACTTTTTGTCACAGCACCACACCGGGGACGGATCGACGAACTACAATCCGTTCGCACAGTACTGAGCCATGAAGGTACGAAATACCACGACCTATTACGCCAGTATCCAGATATTACTCGTCCAGCTGGTAAACACGTTGATCCTAAGCATACCACGGTGCATCATATAAGAATAACCCCGGGTCCGCCAGTAACCAGCCGCCCGCGACGTCTTGACCCAGAGAGACTCCAAATTGCTAAAAAGGAATTCGAAGAAATGCTACAGAACGGCACCGCTCGAAGATCCGAAAGTTCGTGGTCCTCTCCTCTTCACCTCGCACGTAAGAAAGACGACGGCTGGCGATCGTGCGGCGACTACAGGGCACTCAACGCTCGCACTCAGGTAGCCGTGGCAGGATGATGCCACAGTCTGTAGCCTATTGCTATACAGTCCATATGTTCTGAAGTGATCACCATCGTCTATGGGCATCGGAAATTCTAGTCTCCATCTGGCGTCTCTCTGCTAGTGAGGGCTGTTTTCACACATCGCTTAAAGAAGTCATGTTACAGCTTTATGTCGTCGTCGTGGCCTAAAGGATAACACGTCCGGTGCATTCGTGTTGAGCGATGCACCGAATTCCAGGCGGGTACCAATTTTTCTAATGAAATATATACTCAACAAATGTTCACAATTGACTTCCACGGTGAAGGAATAACATCATGTAATAAAAATCAAACCCGCAAAATTGTAATTTGCGTAATTACTAGTGGCAGGACCTCTCGTGAGCCCGCACGGGTAGGTACCACCGCACTGGCTATTTCTGCCGTGAAACAGTAATGCGTTTCGGTTTGAAGGGTGAGGTAGCCGTTGTAACAATACTTGAAACCTTTTAGAACTTATGTCTCAAGGTGGGTGGCGCAATTACGCTGTGGTGGGCTGTGAGCTCGTCCACCTATATAAGCAATAAAAAAACCGGACTGTTAATAAATAAATAAAAAAACAAAATGTGTGCAATTCACACGTGGTAGTAGTGAAACCTTCCAAAATTAAAGTACAATTATCCTAAACGTCTTAAGTATATGTAAAATTTTGTCATTAGTAAATAATTGTAAGGTAGCGCCCTCTGTGAATGGATATTTTAATTTCACGTATAATCCTAAATTAAAATTCACTACAAGAGCTTTCATACACACGTTAGTATTAAAGAATCTCACAGATGGCGCTGTATTAAATAGTATGTATATTTCTGTCTCACTCTTTGCTGGCTTCATCCTACACATTTTTGTATTTGTGTCTCTTACCTGTCGTTTTTTCCGTTGCATCCGGTTTGAAATCACAACGATTCTAAAGAAGTTTTCACTTCAACAAAGCGATGACATTTATGTTTCTGAAAGTTTCTTAATAACTTACTTAAAACAGATTAACGAATATTAGAGAGAGGCGAAGCAAAAATATGTAAAATATAGATATGAAGAATGTCGGTTGAAACCTCGGGTTTCGGACTGAATAATGAGGTCTCGGTCTGTCCCTAATATTATTTAAAATTATGGAACCGACCTCATATTTCAAAGTTAAGAATGCGATTATAAATCTTTGTAGAAATTGCTTTGTTCGAGAGGCGGCTTGTAACAGAAATATTTGTTCACGAAAATGCTTTCCTCGCATTTTTCAAGTGTTGTTGCCTTTGCAAAATTTGCGAGTTGAATTTAGTTTGAAATAACACATTTTATTGGTGAAGTTCATTTTACAATATAATAAGGATTGCTTGAAACGAGAACTTTTGAATATCTCTTGTGCATTTCTTATTTCGCAGTCACACTAATAATATTATATACGAAAATAAATCTGTTTTTTTTTACGTTTTCACGCCCAAACAAACTACTGAATTGATTTTGTAGAAATTTAATATGGAAATAGTTTGAATTTTCGGATAGAATGTAGACTAAATTCTTCCCACTGCTAAGCGCGCTATATAAAGTGTAGTCCACGCGGGTGGAAAGCTGGTTGATGTATAAGATTCAAATAAAATTACATTAATACATGACTTTAAAAGTATTTGTCCCACAGTTACTATCAAAAGTACTGGTTGAGCAAGTTGAAAGCCCACACGCGTTCAGGAGAACAGTGATTGTTCCAAAGTAATTAAGGCTTCAATCTTGTGATTCAAGCTGGTCAATGACATTCGCATCGTGGTATCTTTCGACTCGGCAACCACTCAATATTATGTAGGCTGTCTTATCTTAGCTATAAAACCACTTTCACCACTTTCGTACCACTTTCATCAAATATATTTAAAGTAATAGTAATATTTATAGAATTATTATCTGAGAAAAATGCCTTAAGTAAAGTGCGTGTCAGCTTCGAAACGCGACTGGAGTTTACTCTTTAAGTGCAATTATCATTAAAGGTACAATTTTTTTTATTGCTTAGATTGGTTGACGAGCTCACAGCACACCTGGTGTTAAGTGGTTACCACGGAGTGGACCCCATAGAAATCTACAACGTAAATGCGCCACCCACATTAAGATATAATTTCTAAGGTCTCAGTATAGTTACAACGGCTGCCCCGCCCTTCAAACCGAAACGCATTACTGCTTCACGGCAGAAATAGGCGGGGTGGTACCTTTAAAGGAGTTAAGCATTATACTTCTTAAATTATTCAAATCTGTATACTTTATTCATAGGTGGCTGTATTCAATCGATAGTCTTTTATATATAAAATGATATATGGGGACATCAAAAATGCTAAGTCTCATCAAGCGTCTGTCTATTACCAATGACCTATATCAGGTGCTACGGAAATTCTGAACGATAAATGAAAAACAATCAGAAAATAGTATTTTATTTGGCTTCCGCGAGTCATAGGCATAATTAATACTAAGGCGAATAATAAACACTAGTCGTTTTAATTATAATGGGATATTAATTGTGATTCCGATAATTATAAAAATGAAATTCATTCAAACAGATTAAAAAATTATAGAGACTCTCTCTCTATTATTTCATGAAGCAAAAATATGTTAAATAAAGACATGAATAATGTCGATTACCGTGAATTATTATCGTTTCTATTTCTTGTTATTACTGTAAAGTTATGAATATTTATTTTAATTTTAGTGCTAGCAGATTTAATTTAACGCAATACAATAAAATCTACATCCACACATATTTAGCACAAATTACACTAAAATAATATTTTTAGCCCTATATTAATTGAATATGCGATTTCGAAAAGGGCACATGTCGTATATTTTGTCAAATACGTTTTTTCATGTACCTACATGTAGTTTTGAGGCTTAGCTACACCCATTTTATAATAATTCCAGTAATTTTCAATTGCTAATTAACACTAAAATCTATCTCAAAAGTTAATATTTTAAATTTTACACTGTTTTAGAAAATAATCTTTTTTTTTCATTTCCTGAACATTTTACATTTTCAGAGATGTGCCCTTTTCGAAATTGCATGTTCAATTATATATGTGATTAATATAATGGGTAATGTATTAATTTCGTGTTAAATTTTGCTGCACTAACTCAGTTTGTAGTAAAATATGAATTTTAAATACATATTTACTAAACTAATCACCAGGTCGAGTGTAACAGTTCAGTACAATACAGTTTTATAATTAGTGTTACGTGATAAAGTCGAAGTGAAGATTCTATTTAAATAAAAGCAAAAAGCTTTTTTGTGAACGGTCGATATTACTGCCCATCAAGATTTAAATGAAATGAGTAAATCCCAAAAATCATGTTACTTATTAATTTCAAACAGGGAGGGAGGACAGGGATGAATCGAGTTGTAGGTAATAATGAATGTTTTTAGGTTGCTTATTTCCTCAAATCAATATATCAATAGATTACTGGTGTTAGGACCTCTTGTGAGTCCGCACGGGTAGGTACCACCACTCCGCCTATTTCTGCCGTGAAGCAGTAATGCGTTTCGGTTTGAAGGGTGGGGCAGCCGTTGTAACTATACTGAGACCTTAGAACTTATATCTCAAGGTGTGTGGCGCATTTACGTTGTAGATGTCTATGGGCTCCAGTAACCACTTAACACCAGGTGGGCTGTGAGCTCGTCCACATATCTAAACAATAAAAAAAAAATTTAACTTTACCAAGCATCTTCAGAATTAGAAAAATAATCCGAAATAAATTGACCTGAACATATTGTATACTTCGTTTTGCTATGTTTTGCTATGTTTCTGTTCCAACTCGACCGAAATTATGAAAATTTACATGAAATTTTGCAATAACGCTTTTAGCAGTTACTACGTTATGTTAATACTATTCTTAGTTTACGATAGGGTCGCGAAGGTAAACAGTACGAGGTCGCAGAGGCCCGTAACTGGCCAGTTAATTATAGAACCTACTAACGCTTCACAAAGGCCCATTCTGTTTTACAATGGCTTGCCGTTTTTAATTAAAATGCACCCCGCGAAGAGATAACACTGTTGTCCCAATTAAACGCGGACGTCGAAAGTGTCGTTAATTTTAATTTTGTTGCTTGTAATGCGACTGACATCTGAGCTCAGTCCTGGTTTGTTCGTTTTAACTGATACAGGAGTGAATAAAAAAATTTTTTTTGGAACGAACTTCCTTATCGGACGATGCGGAGGGTTACCCTAACCGGGAAAAACGTCCGTAACGTAAGATTTTTATTATTTATGTATAGTCTTAGTATGATGGCTATACAGTGTCTAATTGATGACGGCTATTATTATTATTATTCATATAAGTAGCTGTTTCTTTGTATATTATTATTATATATTTTTTATAAATCATTGTGATTAAAATAAAGTTGATAGCTTTGTAAAGTAGTTTTTTTTTAATCAAAAAATGTATACCTGAATGATTATTTTCTTTATACCTCGAATAGGACTTAAAATTAATATTTTTATAATAAGAAACTTCGTTCCTATCCGGTGTCCCACGACACCACACATCTTTTTTTTTATAAAACT
Source organism: Bombyx mandarina (assembly GCF_003987935.1). Next base: position 457,653 of record NW_021011495.1, read on the forward strand.
ACAAGTTATCTCTTCTTCTTCTTCACCTTATCCCACTAGGTGGGGTCGGCACAGCTAATTTTTCTCTTCCATTCTCTTCTATCAGCCGTCATCTCAACACTCACTCCTCTCTCTCTCTCTCATATCGTCATTCACACACTCCATCCATGTCTTCTTCAGTCGACCTCTTCCCCCTCTACCTTGCACTAGATATCCTAGTCACCTCATCAAAACTTCAAATTATCAATTCTGTATATAAGAGGAATAAACAAGAGTTTTAAGAAACTGAAATATCAGCAGATGTCCTGATTAATGTACATTGAAAAAAAATCTATATATTTCGCAGTTTTGTATTGATTAATCTATTTATTGTTTTATTTTTAAATCTATCAAATTCCTAGTATGAATAAAAATTTCAATTTGTGTATTAATAATGCTTCGGCTCAACCAAGCGATATAAGAATGCCTTTTGACGTCTTTTCTAGATTAAAATAACTCTCCCTATAAACTTAGCACGGACGTTGAGTTATTCGAATAGGAATTTCATATTTTACTTGAACTAGCCCGGGTGCAATATCGTCAGTTTCACAATATTTTACTTGATTAAATTCCATTGCTGACTGTTTGGCTAGACAGGTGACGGGTTTTATTAAGTTGGTTGCTGACGTATTCTGATTAGTAAGTGGAAAATTTTAAATTAAATATATACCTACCGTAAAACAGCCGCCGCTTCGATTGTTAATTTTCTTAAAATTATAACTACGAACATTTCTTTGACTTTTTGGTTTTCGGTATTTCTTTTTTTTTATTGCTTAGATAGGTGGACGAGCTCACAGCCCACCTGGTGTTAAGTGGTTACTGGAGCCCATAGACATCTACAACGTAAATGCGCCACCCACCTTGAGATATAAGTTCTAATGTCTCAAGTATAGTTACAACGGTGGTACCTACCCGCGCGGACTCTCAAGAGGTCCTACCACCGGTAATTATGCAAATTATAAGTTTGCGGGTTTTTTTTTTATTACACGATGTTATTCCTTCACTGTGGAAGTCAACCGTGAACATTTGTTGAGTACGTATTTCATTAGAAAAATTGGTACCCGTCTGAGATTCGAACACCGGTGCATCGCTCCACACGAATGCACCGGACGTCTTATCCTTTAGACCACGACGACTTCGATAAACGTCAAAACTAATTATGATGAAATTCGATATGTGTTTTTTTTTTTTTTTTATTCTTTATTAGAGCCATATTAAGTTAAACCTATTAAGTTAAGTCGGCTATTCGATATGAGTTCATCTACATATTAATACATTAAGCAAAAACCTTGTAGCCTTTCTACGAAAATTGTACGGGCGGAGGAGTGTGAAGTTTCCCACACTTAAAGATAATTTAGAGAAGGAGTACAGAATGCTAATATTTTTTTTAATTATGTATAAAAAATACATTAAATCAATAATAAGGAAACATTATACACATTACCATGTATTTGACACAGATGCGCATTTGTATATACTCTTTTGTTAATTATTAAAGTCTGTGATCAAATTGAGAATAGATTAATATTGTTTGCCTTAAATATAATTTTTCTAAGATGAGCCTTGGCGAAATCTGTAATTATAGAAGTAAAGTTTTTGGCAATAGAATCATGATAATGTTCAAATTTATACATAATTTAAATTAATATTTATGGTAAAATTTCGACTAATGAGTGACCACTAGTCCCCATAATTATGGGAATCCCCATAAAAGTAATTAGCATCTAATTTGCTTTAATTGAATTAAAACTTCATTCAAAGGTGGATCATTACATCATGGATAATCATTAATTTGTTGTAAACTTAGAAACAATCAAGGAACTTGCTTAAAGAAGTCGAACTAAATTTGAAGTCGTCGTGACCTAAAGGATAAGACGTCCGGTGCATTGGTATCTTGCGATGCACCGGTGTTCGAATCCCGCAGGTGGGTACCAATTTCTAATGATATGCGTACTTAACAAATGTTTACTATTGACTTCTACAGTGAAGGAATAACATCGTGTAATAAAAATCAAACGTACTTACTGGTGGTAGAATCTTTTGTGAGTCCGTACGGGTAGGTACCACCACCCTGCTTATTTCTACCGTGAAGCAGTCATGCGTTCCGGTTTGAAGGGTGGGGCAGCCGTTGTAACTATCCTGAGACCTTAGAACTCATATCTCAAGATGGGTGGTGGCATTTACGTTGTAGATGTGTATGGGCTCTGGTAACCACTTAACACCAAGTGGGCTGTGAGCTCGCTCACCCATCTATGCAATAAATAAATAAAAATTAGATTTAAGTCTTACCTGAACTGATCTCTTGAGTTGAGTGTCTCCTGTTTAATAGAAAGTATAACGGGTCCGAGATCCTCGTCATTAGTAAAATAGTTCCAATGTTCTGTGCCGTAGAAGTACTTTTCGTATGTTTCCTGCTCGACTGAGGTAAGTTCGAAGCCTCCCGATCTTTCCCATTGTTCTTCAATAACAGTTTTCTTCTTGGGCGTGCTGCCTCCGTTGCTGCTGTCTTCAGCTGCTTCATCCAAGGAGCCAGACCTTCCGTGGCGATCTGTAAACAAATTACAAAAATTAGAAATACTACGTTTCCCTACTAATCGATTCTCGAAACTCATGTACGCATTTTATGAAAAAAAAGATGTGTGGTGTCGTGGGACACCGGATAGGAACAAAGTTCCTTATTATAAAAATATTAATTTTAAGTTCTATTCTATTCTAACTAGAGGTTTCGCAACAACCCACGGTCATTCGGTAACGTGCGAACTTATTGTGGTACACTTCATTCACGGTTGTTTGCATAAGAATTGGTGTATTGCGCAAACGAACGCTCTGAGATCGTGGTCAATGAATGATAAAAAAATATGTTATTTTTTGTACGTTATTACAAAGTTAAGTCGTACACTGTGTGTATTACTAATAAAAATCTTACGTTACGGACGTTTTTCCCCGGTTAGCGTACCCCTCCGCATCGTCTCATAAGGAACTTCGTTCCAAAAATAATCTACTTCTGTAAGAAACTAATAAAATGCATGAAATGTTTTCTTGTGTGAAATAGTAGCTTCTTGCTAGAAAATTTTCAATCATCAAGTCCCGACTCCAACTCTATTACCAATGAAACGCCGATAAAAGTGTACAGAAGCAAACAAAAAAAAAAAAAAAAACTAAAATTACATTCGTATTTCAATACGGAGTGCAATTCCGATGAATATTTTACTTTGAGCATCTCGCACTTGATAAAAGCAGTTTCGTGTTTTTCACTCTTTTACCTTTTTGAATAAGCAACAGAACGGGAAACGGACGAATACGAAAACGGGAACATAATGTGTGCGAGATACATAATTTGACGAAACAATATTTCTGTATGAACTTTTATTATTTTCTTGGAGGCAGCACGAAAATTCTCATTGTTAATTCAAAACCGTCGGAGCTGCGACAATTGGATTATTTGATACGTTCCTGTGAGACGACAGGTGATGTGATGTTGTATATTATAATAAATGTACGTAGGCATACGACTGCGTTATGCTTCTTAGGAGATTGTCGGTTTATTTTCAGTTTTACTTTCGCTTGACGACGTCAATTATACGCGCAAATTTAATATTAAGGATTTTTTTTCAAATAGAACTGTCAGAGTAAAGACGCACGCAACTTGTAAGAATTTTGGATACAGTATCCGCGACTGTAACGAATGAATGTTGAATTCATTTTTTACACATTATTAAATGCACGGTCATGACTAGTACATCTTGAAAATGTTTAGGAGTTTTCCAAATTAGGTAAGTAACTATAGCGGGCTGGGTTTTTGGTATCTGAAATATATCGGGAATTTACTTTTTCAAAAAAATGTAGTCATTTTAAGCAAGATGATCTATTAGGTAAATTTCAATATGGCGTTTGCGATTTCTTTTTTTATTAAATAAAAAACTAAAAGAGAGAAATAAATTCGATTATTAAACCTAAAACAAAACCAGACCGAATTAAAATAAATAAACTAAAAAGCGAAAAATATAAATATACCTTTGATGTTAGTAATGTCATTGCAGACGTGACTTTTAAATTAAACGCAAATATCTATATATTAATACGTGAAGCAAAAACTTTGTATCCCTTTTTACGAAAATTGCGCGGACGGAGGAGTATGAAATTTTCCACACTTATAGAGAATATAGAGAAGAAGTGCACAATGCTAATATGTTTTTTAAATAATGCATAAAAGATACATTAAATCAATAAAGAAAACATTACACACACTACATACTATGTATTTGACGCACACACGCATGCATACATTTATTGTCAAACTTTTGTTCTTGACGTCTGTTGTCAAATTGAGAATAGATTAAATATTGTTTGTCTTTGTTGATATTTTTTATAGTGTAGTCTTGGCGAAATTCGTGATTATAGAAGTATAAAATACAATCATAATAATGAACAATCTTACAAATCCAATTAATTATAGTCGAATTTCNTTGTTGATATTTTTTATAGTGTAGTCTTGGCGAAATTCGTGATTATAGAAGTATAAAATACAATCATAATAATGAACAATCTTACAAATCCAATTAATTATAGTCGAATTTCGACTACTGCGGGCCTTTAGTACTTTTAATTACATGTTTGCTTGCTTTTTTCTCACAAATAATAAAATACAATGACAGTACAACAGTACGACAATTAAGTTGCAGACGCGGTAAACGTTTCTGAAAGCGCTGAGCCGATGTCGTTATCGCCTCCACTCATATCGGGCCGCGTCACAGACCAAAGCCTCCAGCTTTGCATGTCAACTGCGCGTCACTACACTCGTTCGCATTATCTTAATTTCTTTTCATAAAATATTATACATGTCTTTTGAATATTATGAAACGAATGATCGAATAAAAGTTTCTTAGGAGTTTATTTCCTATTACAATAGCGGTACATTGTTAACGGGCTCCCAATTATCGTTAATAAAGTACAAGATATTTTTTCAAACTTAGGAAGGCTCTTTCGTTTATTTCATAACAAAAGCCTTGTCTTGTTGCAAAACGTACGCTAAAACGACCCTAAAATATTAAAATAAAATTCCATGAAAAATTAATGGTATAAATCTTACAGAAAACGCGATAAGACCGTCTTAAAACGTGTCTATTGTTTACATATTGTATGTGAATTGTGAGTATACGTCTGCAAGGCGCGCCAGATTGCTATGAAACATGATCCTATGCAAACAATTTATATACATCTAATGGATTTACGGTGCCTCCTATTTATTATTCGTCTTGCCGCCGACGACAGGTTGTATAGACAATTCTCATAGATTAGATAATATGATACGTACGTGGCTGTTATGCGTATATCAACTGAGTGCGTTATCGTATTTGTAATGAGTATTTATAAGTGATGGGCGTGTCTAATTAATTTTGTTATCTGTTAGCGTAGATTCGGAAAAAGTCACATGTATGTTAAATTAAGCCATGACATTCAAATAGTGACGTCTATTATAACTGGACTCGAAAATTCCACTGAAGTATGAAACCTAGGTCTATGAAAAATGCCAAAAAAATATAATCGAATCCAAGATAGAGATATCGTGAGGAATAAAGGTATTTTGCGAAAGGTGTCCACAATGTTCTTCACAATGTGGAGCACTGTGAGGAACGATGCATGTTTGTTAGCTTCAACGTAAAAAGTACTTGCGTAACTTTACAATCTAATAGTTTATACATCAGAATAGTAAATAGGCTAAAATATGGTCCGAACAACGCATGACAAGTTAGTTGTGTGATTAAATAAAGGTAAGATCTTCGCTGAGCGGGTGAAATAGCTCGATACACCGACGGTCCACATGTTATTGTTCGGAACTTGATATGCAAACTTTTCTTGAAAATGACCTCGCTTGGTTATACTGGCATATCCTCTCAAGGCTACCAGCTTAATGAAAAAAAAAGAAGATAATGCTAGAGCAATTCAGGCATCTGTCAAATATTTTTTGTTTTATGACAGCCAACGCTACAATTTCAGGAGATTGATTTTCCTCATACAATTAGCGATAGTCACAGCGGGTTTTCCTTCTATTATTTGGTTAAGTTGTAAAATCTGCGCCAATGATTCAGAAACATTCAAATATTAGGTCTTTATTTAAATGTGTTCTAAGTATGATTCAAGCTGCCTTAATGATGATTTTCTTTACAAGATGGCATCCGATGAAAAAGAAGACACCATTACAACGATTGACGTAAAATTTTACATTTGATAAAATGTATTAATTTTACAAATTAACAGAACTTAATTGTCACTTGCTTAATATTTTGACTGGTAAAAAAGGGTTTTGTGTGCGCGGGATTTTTTTTTTTTTTTTTTACTGATGACTTACCTATTTCTAGAGTGAAGCGATCAAATTTTAAGCGTGATGTACGGTATAACCGTAAAACCTATTTTCTTAAGGTGGGCGGAAGAATTCACGTGTTTGTGGAGTTCAGTAATGAGGTAAAACTATAGTTGACTTCGTCGGTTGTTTAATAACAATTAATTTCACAAATTCAGCTTTAACGATATTGTGGGCATACAGCATCTCTTGGAAAACCCTGTGAATTTATGAAAAAAAAAAAACAATAGCTTTCTTATTGATTCAGATTAAATTCACTTGGAGATAGTTAATAGTCCATCACAGTAATCAACTCTTATGCTGGTACTTTTGTCTTGATGGGAGCACAGAGCTGGGATGCAGTTGTTTGTTTTCCAATGATTAGTCTGGATTTTACTAACTCACTTTAATACACACACTCACTTACAAATGTTCTATGTTTTAAACGTTATTGTTATATTTTATATGTTAATTTTGTCTATACTAATATTATAAAGAGGAAAGATTTGTTTGTTTGTTTGTATTGAATAGGCTCCGAAACTACTGAACCGATTTGAAAAATTCCTTCACTGTTTGGAAGCTACACTATCCCCGAGTGACATAGGCTATATTCTTTTTTTTTTTAATAGGAATCTTTGCTAAAACTCCTATAACGTAACCCAAGATTATTCAAAACAATCTTTATAATTTTCTTTTTTTAGTAAGCTGACGCAAGTAGAATGGTTGATGTGTGTGTTGTTAATTTGGAAATTTTTATTAAAGTCTCGAGCGAAGCTGGAGCGGGCCGCTAGTAATTAATAAATGTTAATGTTAAAGGTTACGGTCACGAGGACCGGATCCGACTTCCGCGGAACCAGGTTTGTTATACGACTGTTCTTACTGTTCAATTGCAACTTATATTATATTATAAAGTTAAGGATTATTTACTAGATGGCACTACGTGGGAATGAGGCGTTCGCTCCTGGCCTTTTCAATTTTATTATTATTATTATTTTAATTGTATTTTTTGACTTGTTTTTTCCTTAATTGTAAATATTTTTATTTATTTAAAAAAAAAGAAGGAAATATTTTGAGAAAAAAAAAAAAAAAAAAAGAAAAAGCCCGCTGAGTTTGTTTCGCCGTTTCTTCTCAGGACTGTGGCTTTTTTCGGAACCGGTGGTAGAGTTAATATAGTTACTTTTATTTTGACATTCAACAAGTGTGTCATACTGACATCTAAGTTGCAGTAAATGATTTTGAATTTGAATTTGAATTTGATTTTAAATAAATGTGCAGTGTGGCGTTATTGCTTACTAAGACGTTCGGCCGTATTACACCGAACAGATATAAATCTCAAGGACGCGGAATATGTAGTCAACCAAATGTTCGCTATAAAATCGCATTCGCAATAACGTTGTTGTGTTCTTGTAGCCCCGATTTAATCGCTGGTAGCGAATTCCTACTAAAAGCAACGTAAACTCTGTTTTATTTGTTTTATTCAAACACACCTGTTCACGTCTGAAGTTATGACACGTCGAACTAGGAACGCGTTTACTATACCGAAAACTCGTAATAGTCAAAACTAGTCACTTGATAGTATTTTTAATCAAAATTCAATGTCACTTCTTGTTAAATAAAGCGTGAATCCAAGCGAATCCATTTAAAAATTATTTTTAGCTGTTACATAAGGACTTAAAATCCATTTCCATTATTTCGTTTTAATCCTCGGTTGATACTCAGTCAGTCGGCTTTGGCCCCTCGGTTCGTGGATGTACCGGGATTATATATTTGCAGCTGCCTTTACACCTGGATGATTTGAGGAGTGTGCCTTAGTGAGTCAGATGTCGTCGGGAGTTCAAGTGTCTTATACTACTTGTCTTCAATTGAATACGAAGATGACGTAGACAAAAATGTATTTGTAAAAGAATTGTTAACAAAAGTGTGAACTCAAGTGTATCGAATATTTTTGAATTTATTTCGAAATCGATCGTGGATGCGAGTGTAAATAATAATAATATTTTTAAATAGGGACAAGGGAATGTTAAAAAAATCTTGATTGGAATTTTACTTTGCCATTATTGTTATTAATAAAAATGATGTAGACATAAATATTCACATAATTTGATTATGTCAACATCGTTTATAAGTTTGTGGACCACGGCGCGGACAATGTCCGAATAGATTAAGAAAAAATGACATTTTCCTCAAGAAGATGGTTATATATTTAACTAGTGTGTAAAGTTGTGTCTTGTTAGAAGTAATATTAATTGGATTTAAATCTGAACTAGAAATAGTTTCGTTCAAAGTTCAGATATATAATATATCAGAGTTGTTAGCTTAACTTACTATATAACTGATTTTTATTAACCAAAATTCATGAGATACAATTATCTTATATCTTTAAACGAGCAATTCTTGTATATAAGTATATATATTAAGCCTGAATCTCGGAAACGGCTCCAACGATTTTCATAAAATTTAAAATACAGGGGATTTCGGGGGCGATAAATCGATCTAGCTACTATTTATTTTCAGAAAATGTTGTTTTATTCGTGTTTTCAATAATCAAATTTATCGATAATTTTGATTTTTTCTTTAAACAACCAGTTCGTATTTTTTTATTCGTCTGTCGGTAAGATCGAAAAATATTATTCATATTTCATCATTTTATCAATAATTATTTATCAATCATTTTATCAATTTTATCAGTAATTCGTATTAAAAAATAAAAAATACCGATCAAAGCTCGGTCATTAACTTGTAAGACTTAAATACACATATTTTTGTTACTGATCCGTTGAAGTACTAATATAAGGTGAACACTGATTTCAAATACCTTGTTAATATTAAGATGCATAGCCATTTATTTCACATTTGACGCTAATGGGAGACGCCGAGAGAAAATATAAGTCGTCGTGGCCTAAGGGATAAGACGTCCGGTGCATTCGTGTTGAGCGATGCACCGGTGTTCGAATCTCAGGCGGGTACCAATTTTTCTAATGAAATATATACTCGGCAAATGTTCACGATTGACTTCCACGGTGAAGGAATAACATCGTGTAATAAAATTGAAACCCGCAAAATTATAATTTGCGTAATTACTGGTGGTAGGACCTCTTGTGAGTCCGCACGGGTAGGTAAGTACCACCGCCCTGCCTATTTCTGCCGTGAAGCAGTAATGCGTTTCGGTTTGAAGTGTGGGGCAGCCGTTGTAACTATACTGAGACCTTACAACTTATATCTCAAGGTGGGTGGCGCATTTACGTTGTAGATGTCTGATAAAAAAAAAAAGGTATTACCTGGATTATGCTGAGCGATATTATTATTTAACGAAAGCTATTTCATACAAATATCATTGCTTTCAACTTACTATTTACCCAAGAACAGCAAGGTATTGATAGTATAAAATATAGTAAAGTGAAGTATGGTAAAGTACAGTTGTATGGGTAAAAGTTAAATTCACGTAATCAACAAGATCTTGTATGAACTGTTATATACATATATATACAAATACAAAGTGTGATTTGCCGCTGATTTGCTAGGTTGTGTTCGTAAACGTGGCAATTGTAGGTAAATTAAGATGAACTCGGTTGAAGCCAGATTGTGGTAAGTTATTATAATATGAATGTGTGGATTTAGGTATAAGTTCGCACGTAGCTTATGAGGTTACACGTATTAAGTATTATGAGCTTCATGTGGTTCTGTGTGTCACTGTTTTGAATAAATGTGAGAATATATGAGCCGTCTATTATCAAAGGTGGCAATCTGTGCACTTGGACAAAAAAATGTTATTGATATGTCAATACAGATTGATTTGAATATAATCGTCTCCTTCAAAGAATATGGTTCAAAACCTGCAGTAAATAAAGGTTAATACTTAACTTGTTATTTATCTAAGATGTCGTTCAGAAGAGTTTTGTGACTGCCAATGGAATACAAAGTCAATAATTCGTTTTTCTGATTTACCAATAATTGTCCAAAAGTCACATTGCCGGCTTTGATAATAGTCCACTCATATGAAGGTCCTTAGACTTCTAATCAAATCAAATCAAAAAAAAATTAAACAACATAAATGAAAGTACATACTTGTTGAACGTCAAAAGAACTACCGCCAATTCACAAAAACTAGCCTCTGTCCTGCGAAGAATTGGTAAGAAACTCAGCGGGCAAGACTTTTTTTTTTTAAATACATATTAGGTTTTTTTTTATATTAAGTTTTTTTTAAATATTCTTTCTTACAATGAGTATTATAATCGAATTATATAAGGCTGAACATAAATAATTTCATCTTGTTTGTTTGTCCGTAAGCCATAATAGTTTCAAGCGAAGATTATGGCTAGATAGATGAAACTGGAAACGAAGATGCCACAATTAATCTAAAAAAAAAATCAAAACTAAATGCGTCTGAAGGTTTGTATTGAGTTTTATAATCTCATATTTTTCTTTCTAATTTTAGAAGAGATAGAAAGAGAGTGAGCATAGTTTAGACGTCTTTGAGGTATATTTCTGACGTTTATTGAACTGAAACTGATTATCTATATACTAATACGTGAAGCAAAAACTTTGTACCCCTTTTTACGAAAATTGCGCGGACGGAGGAGTGTGAAATTTCCCACACTTATAGAGAATACAGAGAAGGAGTGCCGAATGTTAATATTTTTTTAAATTATGCATAAAAATACATTAAATCAATAAAGAAAACATTACACACACTACCATGTATTTGACACACACACACATACTCTTTGTTTATTGTCAAACTTTTGTTATTGCTTAAAAGTCTATAGTCAAATTTACTGGTGGTAGGACCTCTTGTTAAAAAATGTCTTGATATCCGACTAGAGTTGTTCAATAAAATAAAAGTTGCTTATAAGTTTTGTTTGTCCGTACAAGTATGCAGCGCAGCGATACATCAAATCACTTAATTTAAGGAACCCCATGCCGCGAATTGGAGTGATCGATGGCTTTCTTAAGAATGCAGATCAACTACGGAAAAAGCTGAGATTTAGAACTCTTGTTTTGAGGTGGATATTGGCATTGATGTTCTTGATGTCTATGGACTCCTATAATCACTTAGCACCAGGCAGGCCGTGAGCTCGTCTATCCGTGTAAGCTGTAAAATATGGGGAATTGTGTTTTTTAAAAGTCATGTTTTTTTATTTTTTTGACTACGCAGTCTATAACTTTCTTAAGCTCACTTAAGATTAGTGAGTCTTAAGTAGGACTTTTCCTATGTGCATTGGACGTGTTTCGACTAATGTTCAATTAAATTTGACACGTTAAATTTCTTAAGAAATGTCCGTAAAGTCTCGTGATCATTGAAATCCTATAATCATTCGAATCAATTGAACATTTTTTTTTTTTTTTTAATTGAAAACTTCTTTAGAATCGTTGTGATTTCAAACCGGATGCAACGGAAAAAACGACAGGTAAGAGACACAAATACAAAAATGTGTAGGATGAAGCCAGCAAAAAATGAGACAGAAATATACATACTATTTAATACAGCGCCATCTGTGAGATTTTTTAATACTAACGTGTGTATGAAAGCTCTTGTAGTGAATTTTAATTTAGGATTATACGTGAAATTAAAATATCAATTCACAGAGGGCGCTACCTTACAATTATTTACTAATGACAAAATTTTACATATACTTAAGACGTTTAGGATAATTGTATTTTAATTTTGGAAGGTTTCACTTCTACCACGTNGCTTGAGGGTAGACATTATCTTGTTGAACACCAAGTAAAACGATATCACTTTTTGATTCCTGATTTAATCAACAATATGTTATCTTAACAATTCACTTTAACACTTGTCCAACTTTAACCAGTACGTACAACAGTCACTGAATCACACAACGTAACAAGGATATAGTAAGTGCACCAGGCAAGCGCAGTCCAACGAATGTTCATTTCAAGGCACGTTCCGCCTTTTTATACTAGCCGGCGCAGCTGGCTTATGAGTCACTTCTGTTGCAGCTGTTGTTTACGAGTGGAACGACACGGCCGGCGCGCCTGGCTTGTGTGAGTCACTCCTATTGCACGTGCTATATAACATAAATATCGTTAACGACGTCATATACTTAAGGCGTTTAGGATAATTGTATTTTTATTTTGGAAGGTTTCATTTCTACCACGTGTGAATTGCACACATGTATTTTTTTTTTATTGCCTTTGTAGGCAGACGAGCATACGGCCCACCTGATGGTGAGTGGTTACCGTCGCTCATGGACGTCAGAAATGCCAGGTGCAGAGCCAAGCCGCTGCCTGCCGCTTAATACTCTCCACAAGCCTTGTAAAATTGTATCGAGAAATCAATAAAAAACAACACTGAAAATCACTTTATTTGAAGTACGTAATCGTTACTAAGCACAAAACAGCGTAGTTATACATTCAAGTTGATCGCTGTGAATTATTAATTCGATCCGAAACTAGTACATTCGTAAACAAATATCGATAGTCTTGATTTAAGTCGGTATATTTATCACAGTACCGAACCAAGTTCGCATTCGGTCGACAAGGAATATCCATTTTGTGTATAATGCTTGACTAATATCTGTTTACTTGAGTTAAATACTACGTAGTTTCAATTTGAATGTTTATATGTAGTCGATTTTGGGCAATTTAACTGATTACTGCTGAGAGCGAGCAAATAGGCATTTTATAGTGAAAAAGAAATCTCTCAGAACAAAAAATACCAAACAAGGTTGCAGACATATTTGTGAATTGGCTTTAAACCTAACCGGCACATGTAAGTAACTTGGACCATGAATTGTTTATTCTTATTTGGAAGGCACAAGTCTATAGTCTATGTGATATTGAGAGACACTAGTGCACTGGCAATGACATGGGCAAACAAGGTGCTACCGACTGTTGATAATGAGACTTTTGTTGCTCTAATGCAATTGAGAATTTGATATCGTGTTTCATTGAAGACTTATTACTTATCAAAAATTAAAATCCTGTTAAATGAGAATAAATTCCCCAATTATTTACACTTCGAGAGATGAGATTGTGTTTGCTATCTCATGAAGACAATCTTCCATTACGGGGATTGAACTAGGGAGCCTAGGCGACCCTTTGTTACAAATTACTGTAACTGACACGCTATTATGCACACATCTGATATCCAGGAGATATCTGTATCTTCTACAGAACAATGTATGACGTTCGTACCTTTATAGTATGTCAAAGATAGAAATAGATAGATTGTATTGTTCCTGATTGTAAATAGGTGTTTAGATGTTAGCAATTTAGGCTATAATGTAAATATGTTTTGCCGACTGCCTGACGGAATAAAGAATGATGGTAAGTTTTGTTCGGTCGCAAAGTAGTCAGTTCTCTTGTTTGAAGGATGCCCTATATTAGAATGAGCCTTCGCCTGGTAGTTGTGTATGGTGGTATTTTGGTGTCACGTGGACGGACGAATTATAACACGCCTTACCGCTATTGCCTAAATAAATAATAATGCTTAATTAATAAAATAAATAAATTTAAATTAATATATTAAAATAAATAAATAATAAAAACAAAACGTGTGCAATTCACACGTGGTAGAAGTGAAACCTTCCAAAATTAAAATACAATTATCCTAAACGTTTTAAGTATATGTAAAATTTTGTCATTAGTAAATAATTGTAAGGCGCCCTCTGTGAATTGATATTTTAATTTCACGTATAATCCTAAATTAAAATTCACTACAAGAGCTTTCATACACACGTTAGTATTAAAAAATCTCACAGATGGCGCTGTATTAAATAGTATGTATATTTCTGTCTCATTCTTTGCTGGCTTCATCCTANTAAAATTCACTACAAGAGCTTTCATACACACGTTAGTATTAAAAAATCTCACAGATGGCGCTGTATTAAATAGTATGTATATTTCTGTCTCATTCTTTGCTGGCTTCATCCTACACATTTTTGTATTTGTGTCTCTTACCTGTCATTTTTTCCGTTGCATCCGGTTTGAAATCACAACGATTCTAAAGAAGTTTTCACTTCAATAAATTGAAATAAAATAAATTTGAAAATTAATGAAATACGTAATGCTTAACTAAATAATTTATACGTTGCTATTCCTTCATCTTGTACATCTTTTTCGCACATGCATATATTTTTTATTTGGAAAAATCTCCTAAACATTCTTCCCTAATTTTAGTCAGAGCTTAGTCTCTTCGCTCAGTACATTACACCCGATGTCTTATTCATTAGGCCACGATTTATGTGACAATGTGGGCAGTGATATCAAACGTAGCTATGTAAATACAACATCATAAGCCTTGAAACGCTTACGTAATTTTACAAATTTAAAAATCAATCGGTTAACACGAACAAATCTAAAAATTTATACTAGTGAAGCACGACCACAATTAGCTACGACTATCGCGAAATGGAATTAAATATCCATGTATTTATAAAAAAAAACTTAGCAAAAGGCCAAAAATACGGGAGGAAAAACAGAGTCATAAACAATAGTAACTTTATAGGGAAATTAAAAGAAGAAAAGCAAAGAATACAATGCTATGTTTAGTTTTAGATTAAGATGGATTCGGTGAACGGTAATTGAAATATTCGTCTGTGCACGAAAGCCTTTTACGGTGCACCGAGAACAAAACAGCTTGCACAGTGATCTAAAAACAATAAATATCGTTTCTGTTTATTTAATCTGTTTCGAAGGCTCGAATAGACGATGCTGTAGTGAAGATTCCGTGTAATTAAAACCAGGTAAATAGGGCCCCCGTACGGGCACTCAAAGAAAGCTAATTAAATGTTAATTGCGAATCTTTTGTGTTTGTGCGTCTTTAGCGTAAAGCGAAAGGCTTATCTGGTTTATTCAAAGTGCTCATCTAATTTAGAATCTTTTCAAACGTGTTTTAAAAAAATACTATTAACGTAAGTGTAATTACACTCGATTGTATAAATTATAATTTTTAAGTTTAATTTTTGATAAGTATAGCTAAATGTACCTGTGAATATCACAATGTATATGTCACCTCCCACTTTAAAAAGCAAGATGGAAGTCCAAATTCTATTGTCCCATCTTTTAAAACGGAACGCATCAAAGCTTCGTGACTGAAATTGGCATTGGTGATAACTGGTGGTAGGACCTCTTGTGAGTCCGCGCGCGTGGGTACCCCCACCCTGCCTATTTCTGCCGTGAAGCAGTAATGCATTTCGGTTTGAAGGGTGGGGCAGCTGTTGTAGCTATACTTGAGACCTTAGAACTTATATCTCAAGGTGGGTGGCACATTTACGTTGTGGATGTCTATGGGCTTCAGTAACCACTTAACACTAGGTGGGCTGTGAGCTCGTCCACCCATCTAAGCAAAAAAAAAAGAAGTATGTTAGAACCTGACCATGTGGGCTCACAATACGCCTAACCGCCAGTAAGAGCGAATTCGCGTGAAGAGTGACGTCGTGACATCGTGCTTTGTGATTATTATCGCCTTAATGTATCTTTTGAGTTCAAAAATTCAAATTGTGTTGTGGCATGTGGTAGAAAGTCTGAATTGTAAAGTACAACTGCCACCTCAACCTCCATTAAGGGAATGCATAAAGGCTTCGCAACTGAAATTTCTAGGACAGTAAGTAGTACCTATCCATGCGGACTCACAATACGTCCTACCAGCTGTCGAAGTTAAAGTTGCAGCTGTTCAGAACGAACCTCGTGATTGCTTTGAATTAAATAAATAGCATAGTGATATCAATCTAATCACAAGTGCACAAGATTGATATTAGAGGGGCGGGTAGAGGAAGACAAAAGACAAGAACATGTCGTGAGGATGAAACTGCTATGAATAATTCTTGGTAAAGTAGTAGAAATATCCGGAGCTTCCAACTGTGTAACTCTATATTCTGATCAATAATCTTAAAGTGATAAATATCTGTTAAGATTTTGATAAAGTCTTGAATTATCTTTTTTTTCATCTATTCGTCAACCAATTGGTTTTGTGGCGGTAGCCATCGTAGAACACAAGATATTTGACAGATGCCTGAATCTCGCTTACGACATTTTCAAGATTAGCTTGCATATATACAAGTTCCGAAGATAAACATTCGGACCGTCGGACGAGGTGGGTGGCGCATTTACGTTGTAGATGTCTATGGGCTCCAGTAACCACTTCACACCAGGTGGGCTGTGAGCTCGTCCACCCATCTAAGCAAAAAAAAAAAAAAAACCGAGCAATATCACCCGCTCGGTGGAAGATCTTTCCTTTGTCGTATATGTACAGTTTTGCTTAGTAGCTATTGATAAGATTTTGTATAATAACTTGGAAACACCGTTTTCTTCGGTTTTCAAGAGTCATAGACATAATTAAAAGAGCATTTACGAGCATAGCGCTTTTTATTGTCACTATAATATTTCTGACAGTTTGAATACAGTTACAGTCATAAACGAGTAATAAAATGGCGGAAAAAATATAATGTCAGTAAAAAAAACGAGAACGTTGAAGTAGTTTAATTATGGAAACAGTTTTAAAAAGTAAAATAGGCAAGAACAAAACAAAGGAGGAAATTCATTACATAACTTTTTTTTTTTATTGCTTAGATGGGTGGACGAGCTCACAGCCCACCTGGTGTTAAGTGGTTACTGGAGCCCATAGACATCTACAACGTAAATGCGCCACCCGCCTTGAGATATAAGTTCTAAGGTCTCAAGTACAGTTACAACGGCTGCCCCAAACGCATCACTGCTTCACGACAGAAATAGGCAGGGTGGCGGTACCCACCCGCGCGGACTCTCAAGAGGTCCTACCACCAGTAAACTTAATCTAAATCTTGACTTGTTGGTGATCGAATTTCGACCACTAACGAACACTAATAATTGTAAATGATCTGAAACGTTTGCTTCTGGGAAGAACGCTCAAAATTAAAAAAAATATCAACTACAAAACCGATACTAAATAAAGTATTGAACAACTTAAATAACAGGAGAGAAGCGTGTAATTAAATATTATTTACTCGGGAGAGAAACAAAAGCGGTAAATTGCTCTGAAACTTTTAATACGTGCTCGTGATACTCCGTGTTATTAATATGTTATTAGATTTTAGTGTACACACACACACACTTGGGCTACTTTAATTACTTTTTTGGTGTTGCTTTGATCGTTGAGCGAACTCATGGTCTACGTTTTGTTAGTTTAGCGAAACCTACAGACGTCATACCGTGAATATGATATTGATTGATACATGATAACGAAGTCTTTACTGTATTGTGCATTGGCTGTTACGCCCTACAAATCGAAACGAATGACTGGCGACTGAAATAGAAAATAAGGTTGTACCTACGCGTGTGGGCTCAAAATACGCCCTTCCAGTAATTACGCAAATAAATTATGGCATTCAGAATGTAGACAATTTGAAGAGCTGTTTCATTCCACGTTCTTGTGTGTTTAAAAGTAATAAAAGTTACTAAACTAATTTTTAAGTTATTGCATAGATTTTATTGCGGGCCTTGAGCGCGGTGACCGAAT
This sequence comes from Bombyx mandarina, assembly GCF_003987935.1. The sequence goes on from NW_021011495.1 coordinate 475,469, forward strand.
CATGAAATTCCGTAACGAAAAAACTTTATACCCCTCACTCCGCCTACCATGTAGCTCGCGTTCAACACATTCACACGTTGCGCTTGTGTAGTGTTTGTGAATAAGCGCGTGGCGTGACGTCACACTGCATGCGCATCATGAAATAATTGATTTCTTTTTTTTTGTTTTAGATATTTGATTTTTTTAAATTTTGTACCAGTGATTGAATTCTTTGCATAAGCCGACTTCTTAAACTAATTTATACTTTTTTATTTGCATAGATGGGTGAACGAGCTCACGGCCCACCTGATGTTAAGTGGTTACTGGAGCCCAGATACATTTACAACTTTTTAATGTTTAATATAGCGTGGTCTTGTTTTATTATTGTTTTAATATTAAATTATCATTGTCTAATTATAGTTGCATAAGTTGATAAAAAATGCTATGCAATAGCTTTAGCGCGGCGGTTCCCGAGTGCCACACGTTTTTTTTGTTATATTTTTTGTTATGTTGGTTGGTTTTGCTGTAAGCAAAAAATAATTTGAGGTCAACAGCGATTTGGCTGTGCTCCCTGGTATTCCTTTTAGCCATGAGCGATGGTGACTGTTCACCACGATAACCCCCTCAAACTCGTCTACGTTATACGGCTATAAAATGTACGGTTTGAGTATTCGGTCATTCAAATATTTATTTTCATACAATATAAGCATTGATGAATGTAATTCTAAAATTAAGATGTTACGATTTAAATGAAGAATTACGTTGAAAATATATGTTACGTTGAAAACATATGCTGGTATAACATTTTACTGGACTTGTGAGTTCGCGCGGGTAGGTACCACCATCCTGCCTATTTCTGCCGTGAAGCAGTAATGCGTTTCGGTTTGAAGGGTGGGGCAGCCGTTGTTACTATAGTGAGACCTTAGAACTTATATCTCAAGGTAGGTGGCGCATTTACATGGTAGATGTCTATGGGCTCCAGTAACTATTTAACACCAGGTGGGCTGTGAGCTCGTCCACCCATCTAAGCAATAAAAAAAAAATGCTACGTTGAAAATATATGTTTTGTGTCAATGTTATCCATTTCATTATTTGACGGTATGGTAGCTGATACAGATACAATCAATTCTACGTTCCGTGGTACGAAGATACTAGGTCGATTTTAGTTGTATGATAATAGAAGTAGCCAGGTCACCGTATGATGAAGCAAATGCTACATTATCATATGAGATGACTTTTGAATAGGGCCGTCGGAGGAGGCGAGACGGCGGGCGCCTGTTATAGACAATATGAGGCGAGCCGATAAATTGAAAACGTGTGTTGAATGAGATATAGCCGATGGACTCGGCCCCCGTTTGCTCAGCCCGACCCGTCCGAGCAAACTTTTTAACTGGAATAATGGACAAACAGTCGTTATTGCCTGGAGATGGCTGGATTCTGAAGTGCAGAAGTGGGTTAAATCAATCGTGTAAAGAGACGGAAAAGTAAAGCTTCCAGCGGATTTCTTTTTGAAGAGTGAATTAGGATAGTGTTCTTTAATTTTTACGTTTAAACGAAGTTCTTTATGGGACGATGCGGAGGGGTATCCTAACCAGGAAAAAACGTCCGTAACGTAAGATTTTTATTAGTAATGCACACAGTGTACGACTTAACTTTGTAATAACGTACAAATTAGTAATGCACACAGTGTACGACTTTGTAATAACGTACAAAAAACAACATATTTTTTTATCATTCATTGACCACGGTCTCAGAGCGTTCGTTTGCGCAATACACTAATTTTATGCACACAATAAGTTCACACGTTGACCGAATGACCGTGGGTTGTAGCAAAACCTCCAGTTTTATTTTCTTTATACCTCGAATAGAACTTAAAATTAATGTTTTTATAATAAGGAAGTTCGTTCCTGGCCGGTGTCCCACGAAACCACACATAATTTTTTAATTATTGCCTACGTACTTTCTGAAAGAGGCGTCGACTAATTATATTCGCAGCTGAATTACGAGTGTAGTAAATAAACTGCAAGTCCGTAAGTCATCAAGGCCATTTTGAGTTTGCTCACACCAATCGTTTGCAAAGTTTAGTTCCGTTTGAGGTTTCACTTGAAAAAGCCGTTGAAGGAGCAAGTCAACCAATGAGACGATGTCTCGCTGGTGCCGTGTACTCTAAATAATCCGCTTTGCATAACCAATGTGCTACGAAGTTCGTCGTCTTCGTCGAGTCTCAGTTTAAGTTCTGCTTCTCCGTGCTAACACTCATTATGCTTTATTTATATTGGAGCTCGTGTGCACCAGCTTACTTGGAGCAGTTTTGAATTTTTAAAACATGATATTGGACGACGTTTATTGAGCTTACGTTAGGACCGGTTTTAGTTTTGCTTTTAAGTTAGTTAATCTATATATATAAAAATGAATTGCTGTTCGTTAGTCTCGCTAAAACTCGAGAACGGCTGGACAGATTTGGCTAATTTTGGTAATTTTACTAACTAAATTATTTATAGAAATCCAGAGAAGGTTTAAAAAGTAGATAAATATGAAAATTCCTTTTGTTTGTTTTTAGTTTATTTTCTACAAAAGTTTAGGTCTTTTATTTATCGATTGAGGCACTACGAAGTCTGCCGGGTCAGCTAGTAAACAATATTAGAACGTCGGATTCGAGATTTTCGGATTTTTTTGTTAAATTTTAAGTGTGTGTTGTGATTTTATGATTTCAATCATAAAACGATAAATTGTATTCATATTAAACCACAAATTGTTGTTTATTCAACCGCAATTATTACAACGCTTCATCGGAGTGAGGAATGTGAAATAGTTTTTGCTGTTTCGATTTAATTTCCAAAATAGTATTCGAAAAAGGAATTCATTTGTTTATTCATATTTACATTCATCTGTTTGTTTTTTGAGTCAAATACCGCAATTAACTTCGTAATAGCAATTTCAAATAAGTTGATCTCAAATGAATCGTGTAATTACAATCGAACCGAATAAATTATGCAGGTTTTCGTTTGTCTCATGTGTATATTATGTCTGTGTCACGAGACAGGAATAATGACAGCCGAATTTGAATGCACAATTAGTTTAACAAAGAGGCTGATTCCGTTCGGAAATCGAAAATGGGGGATAGTAATCAAAGCCACTAAACATTTTTTTATGTGTAAAGAGCTTCGAAATTTCAAAGCTCTAAGCACACTTCAAATGCAGCAATGTAAACCTTTAAAAAAAAGATGTGTGATATCGTGGGACAACGGATAGGAACGAAGTTTCTTATTATAAAAATATTAATTTAAAGTTCTATTCGAGGTATAAAGCAAATAAAACTGGAGGTTTCGCAACAACCCACGGTCATTCGGTAACGTGCGAACTTATTGTGGTACACTTCATTCAGGGCTGTTTGCATATGAGTTAGTGTATTGCGTAAACGAATGCTCTGAGATCGTGGTCAATGAATGATAAAAAAATATGTTATTTTTTGTACGTTATTACATAGTTAAGTCGTACACTGTGTGCATTACTAATAAAAATCTTACGTTACGGATGTTTTTTCCCGGTTACCTCTCCGCATCGTCCCATAAGGAACTTCGTTCCAAAAAAGGAATTTTTTTGGATGTACGTGCTAACCTCAAATCTGAGATCTAACGCAGCAAATGATAATAGCTCTAAGCCCAAATACGCAGTAGAAATTGATTTGTTTAGAACTCCATGATGAGCACATGGTCCGAGTGATAATAAGTAATCACAGTTGGTCATTAGCAATGTTAGAGACACAGCCAAGCTGATGTCTACCTTATGTGAATAGACTAACATGACAATAAACCAGCATAATAACACAGTTTCTTTGTATTTTGTATTAAGTTTTGAATCGAGATATTTTCAGAATAAGTACTGACTAAACGTTGAACTTGAACATTCATTATAAAATCAAGCGACCTTATATTTATTTAACGGTAGGCAAAAGCTTGGCTCTGCCCCTGGCATTGCTGAAGTCCATGGGCGACGGTAACCACTCACCATCAGGTGGGCCGTATGCTCGTCTGCCTACAAGGGCAATAAAAAATATATTTATAAAGTCGCTTGATTTTATAATGAATTTATTTCCAAAAGGTATCTTTTTATTTTGCACATTACTTAAATTCATTGTTGAATAATGTGCGTAAAAATTCACTTTATATTGATAGACCACTATAATTATTGATAAATAATAGTATACCTCAACATGCGGTAGGCAGCAGCTTGGCTCTGCACCTGGCATTGTTGAAGTCTATGGGCTACGGTAACCACTCACCATCAGGTGGGCCGTGTGCTCGGCTGCCTACAAAGGCAATAAAAAAATAAATAAAAAATAATTTTTTTTGTATATAAACGGTCTTCTGGAGGATACTGCTTTTTGCGACAAGACCGCTTACTGTACAATTATATCTGCATGTTGACTGTTTTTGAATGTTAATTGTGTTTTGGTGTGCAATAAAGTATTTTCTCTCTCTCTCTCTCTCTCTCTCTCTCTCACTCTCTCTCTCTCTTTCTCTTAAATATCTTAAATATCAAATACGAAATATTAAAAATCTTAAATATCAAATAACACGAAAAATAAATTATTGTATTATAATTGCAAAGAAGTAGAATGAAAATAAGTACCCAATTAAATATTTGTTAAGAAATCAAGTAATGACTAAAGTTTTTAAGATTTCTTTTCGATAAAATGAGTACTGCTTAAACTTCTGGCAAACACACTTACGTTTATACCAATTAAAAAGCTTTCGTGTATTGCGAATCTTTCCTTATTAGACTACCAGAAGGTTTTTTCTTCGAACAGTTATTTTGGCTGATTACACTTATTTATTTATTCATTTACATATTTATATTTTTTTACAACTATTTTTTCTTCTCGGATCATCTAATACAGTAGTATTAATCATAATTAATGATTTATTATGATATTATGTGTGACACAGATTAGCACTATCCCATCTCTTTCATCCAAGCCTTGGGCGGGACTCGATTGCCCTCAGTTAGATTTCGTTGCTCTTACACTGTTACACAGCACTGTAACAATAACGTATTCCAGGTTGTGCGGTTGCTATAAGAAATATATTTGTCGGTAACGGTCATTAGTTTGGTAGCTAAACGCAACGCAGCACGATTCCCGAGAGATGGCATCACGATTGCGGTATCGTCGGAGCTCGGCTAACTTCGTGCTACGACAGAGCCTAGCCGATGTAGGCGCGTAGACGCCATCACACACTGAACAACCAGCCTTCTTGAAGAGCAGTGCCTCCGTCCTAAGAACTGTCATTCGTTTTCGTTTGCTAACGTCAGGAGATTTCTAAATTGTTCCAAGTCAACAAACGTGATTGGTGTACTCAATATATCTCTTAGCTCGATCAAACTATTCGCCCCTACCATGTCTGACGATGGTGTTAATAATTGTGGTCTCCGACATATATATTTTTCGTAATACTTCGCGATAGTCATATTATTATCTAAGAGTAATCAGGTTAGACTAAATAGCAAATATAATACTGCTGTCCTTCTACTGAATAGTGCCGGCAACTGGTGAAGAAGAAAGGATGTCGTTCCGTAGGTACATGAAGACAGCGTCAATAATGTGGTATGATAAGTCTCTAATCGTAGCCGCCGCTAACTACAGCCCAGACCCGCATCACGGGTGATGGGAGAGATGTGCTCCGCACTAAACGCTTCACTTTCCCCCCTTTGCCTTTTCATGAGTTCTGTCTCATGCGAGGTTTGGACGCTGGTTGTTGAGCGACAGGAGGTTTTAGTCAGTTCGACTCCGACATGCCCCGCCCTCCATCACCAGTGGAGGGCGGCAGTCCGGCGATTTCCTCATGACAAAAAAAAGACCCGCATCACGCAAGAAGCGTCAACGTCCTAAACGAGAAGTGATGGATGGATACACCCGATCTATTCTCAGTTTTTATTGGATTGTACTAGTTCGAAGGCCGACAACAACCGTAGTAAAGCAATGTCTACTTGTTGAACTCATTGAAGAGCTCGACGCGACACTTAGCCTGTCGTATCATTAAGTTCCATTGAGAGCGTTCTTCTCCGCAGATAGCAATTTCGAGCTGGTAGTAGAAGTATTCCCGAAGTAGCTGCCCTTGAGAAAACAAGCTTTCTTCGAAAACTTGACTTCTTGAGCTTGTTCACATTTGGTGGTAAACCTAAAAATGCCTTGAAACTACAAGCATACCCGCCATTCTAAAAAAACAGCGTTATGCTCGGAAGCGACAGGTTTGCGTGTTAAGCTTTTCCTTTTCAAGAACCGTCGATTTCTTTTAGGAATTGATGCATTCTCAGAATACAAGCATTGCTTCATTGCTGCATCCGCGATTGACCGCGATATGTCCAATATGCTCGACGAACAATACATCCTCCAGTTATTAAAAAAAAAAAAACGAAATAAATATTGAATCACAGTATATCATTTAAAGTATATCATGTAACCTTTTAAAATTACACAGATGACAAACAGAAGCGTTCATGACTAAAATTCCAATTGTTTCATGAATTTGAAATACGATTCAACGTTTTCAGTTACCTTTTAATTAAATTCAAAGTTCACTGAATAAAATGCACTCCAACAGGAATTCTGTTTTTAGCAGTTATTTTGTAGCGTAAAAGTATATTGATTATTTTATTTTTGATTCAAAATAGCTTCTGCGATAGCGAATCGGAAAGCAGAAGTACACTGTGGCAGAAATACATAGTAGGTATCTGAATATTAACGAACTAATGGTATATTTTTTAGAGCTTACAAATAAGGTACGCAATAGTGCGTAGGAAAATAAAATACAATACAGTTTTTTATGACTGATGCATTTTTAGAAATTTACAAACTGATTCTTAGTGCGGTCTATTTTTTTTTCTGTCTGCTACTTATAGCGTCGAGGGGCTGTTTTAGCTTGACCGGGTATGTAGACGTACTCACGGGGCTCAGCCTGAGCAATTTGGCATTTAGCAAGAGTAGTGCTACGCTGAATCTACCACTGCATTGGATTCGCGTCTCTATTGAGTAGTGATAAGAAACTGAAAACTTGGTTCTGACAAAATATTTGTGTGCATATATATTTTTAAATGTACGTATAAAACATAAAAAAAAAATAGTACTAATGTACGCGATTACGTAGAAGAAAACATGTTGTCATCGCTAGACCTTTAACAAAGAACTGTTCAGCAGTGGCTATGTAGAATTAAGTAGTTTTTTCATTTAAAATTAGGAGATAAATGATAAATAAAATTAAACTATAATACAATGATGTATAGTAACAACTAGCAATGGAAACGAAGCTTAAAAAAAATATCAGAAAACGCGCGTGATTACCAGCGCAGATAATATTGAAAAGAAAATATAGAGGAAACAAAAAACAGGGAATAAAATGCAAAAGGCATGCGAGTATATTGTGTCACAGGCTTTTGTTCCCTATTTCGTATACCTTTGTACTCGACAGAGCTTTTACAGTCTGTAGCGTTATCATTTTACGTACGAATAAAATAGATGACAAGAAGAATTTTGGAATCGAATTTTTCATAACTCAATAGGTCCTATTTGTGCATAAGATCTGCTTCTTTTTGGTGTTAGACAAAATTCAAATAAAGTTGAATATTATTGATTCGTTTAACGAAAAAAAAAAATGAATTTAATAATGGTTATTCACTGATGGTAAGGCATCATCGTTCTATTTCTGCCGTGAAACAATTATGCTTTTCGGTTTGAACGTGTGGTAGCCAGGCACTGTAAAAACTTAAGACTTAAAGCTCATGGCTCGAGGTAAGTAGCGGCATTTACGTTGTTGACGTCTACGGGCACCGGTGACCACTTAACACCGGGTGGGCCGTGAGCTCGTCCTCGCATCTTAGGAAAAAATAATTGATAGTCAATTCAATATAATCTACTTAATTTAAGCTACTATTACGGTTTGATATCGTGTTTTTTACTGTCATTCTACTTAGTATTTCCGACAAATCGAAAAAATCGTAAAATTTTGAATAAATACATGGACGTTGGCTCGTCCACCCATCCGATAAAAAGAATAAATACGGATTCAATCTTCTGGTTTCAAAAACACTGACGCAATAGCCAGAGTCGTCGAAATATAATCCTCGTTTCAATTAATTAAAGACTTTTCAACGGAATGAAATCTAAGTGCTCACGTCGGGCCAGTAAAGGACCTTACATATTGTATAAGGTGTTCCGGAGTACGAAAAAGGGAGGGGAAAATTTAATTTTCATCTCGACTCGCGGTTAATGTGACAGGGGGAGAATAATCCCCCTTCAATTCTCATTCGCGTTATCTGAGACGCTAACTTTAGGGCCGTGTGCTTGTTGTATACAAAACTTTTGATAGATTTCCGAATGTTTTTTTTTTTTTTTTGTTATTGTGTTTTTTCTGTTCCATTATTCAATTCGCATTCGTATCGTCTTCGATAAATTTACGTCCATTCTTATTATGACAGTCTGTCTAAATTATGTAAATGGATTAACTGAATATCTATTTTCTGTTTTATGAAAAAAATATTTTCTAGAGTGAACTGATAAAAAAACTGCATGATTTGGTAGCTTCGATTATTTTTTAGCAAAACTTTATTAAGTGGTGAATCGTGTTATTCTCGTTCTTATCTAAAAATTTATGTTTGAAAGGTAAGTTTGTATGCAAGCGTAAAATGTTCTGAATAAAGTAGAAGTTATTTGTATTGAAAATCTCATTTTTAGCAATTCTAGCAAACAGGACACGTATTCACACTGTCTAGGTACGAATCCTTTTATGGCTCCGTTACAAATAACAACTTATGCGTATTACGTGTCCAAATTTTGTATTTGTAATATATTTGATATATAAAGCAGAACTTAGCTCAGCCAGCACGATTCTAGAACTTACCGGTGTTTCAACGGTTAGTATTCAAGACTATTGGCTACTGTAGTAAGCACGACTCTCTTTTCATTTTCTTAAATGAAATCTTTCTAATATTAAATGATTTAACGAAACCATATAATAGTTTACAAGGCTCTCCTGATATTTATTGGCTATCGGATTTTATGAATATCACAAAGTAAATATCGCTAACTACCTTGAGATAATATGTTTAAGTCTAAGAACTTCGGTTTCTGCTTATTTTTAGATGGACAGTGGATTGTCCACTTATTAAGTAAAAAAAAAAATACGCCGGTAAGAGTAACGCCATCTATCGCCGAATAGTCTAACAAATATAGAAGGATCTAGTAGTATCTAGAGCGCTCGAGAAGTACAACGCCATCTATTGTTAGATAGCGGAAACACAATACTCGACTTATGTGGAATATTCTCGATAATTCTAGGGTTCAAAGATTCCGTTACATACTATTACAAAATTCCTTACACACATACGTCTGAAAAGCGTATTAAAAAACACAACAGAATAAAACTTCATCGATCGTATGTTCGTATAAAGACAAATGAAAAACATAACTCTAAAAACTCTGCCACTTAAAGCGAAGTTAATAACATTTGGCGTACGTTGTCAAAGACGTCTTTGTTATTTTTTTATTCGTTGATGTACGTTGTGTACGCTTTGGATGCACGTTAAAAATGAGTTTTTACGTAGACTTTATTAAATTGTAAACAAAAAGATTCATTCTTGATTGTGATATGAAAGGAGCCGCTCTCTTGAGTTTGACACACGAGGTAGTGATATTGGTTGTATTGCCATAATGAGTATTTGATAGCGACATGACTGTAATATTGACCTTATATGTTCCGACTCTTACGGAGCGAGGCTCAATGCCAATTATTACAATAAGTCCTTATCTAGCCTACATGTAGAGATTCTATTATCAAGGATATTTCAGATGTAAAATAGTATTGTGGTTAGTTTGAAAAAGTGCGTTTTTGAAAAAAAATCGAGAATTCTATCGCATCTCTAAAAGCGGAGAGTGGTATTCACTTTGGGATGTCTACGTGGTTCGCCAGCCATTTAACACTAGATGGATTCGTGAGTCTGTCTACTAATCTAGAAGGATAATAATTAATTTAATATGTACTTATTGCCATAAAAATTGCAAAATGTAGTTGTAAATTAATAAGAATACTGCTGATTTTATATAACATTATCAACTTACCTTCTGCATTTTCACGATCGGGTCCACTGTCATGTTCGGATTCAGACTCGTCCCAAATAGTATCGCTCGCTATCTTCTGACGCGAGCACTCGATCCAGTAGCCGGGTGTCGGTATCAGATTGTGAGGGTACTCCTCGCAAAATTCATCTGTAATTAACCATACATTTTAGGTCTATATTGATTTCACATTTTGCTTGGACTTAGGTTAAACTTGTCGATTGTAATTCTCATTCTTATTTCACTACTAAGAGAATTTCTATCTTCATATTCTCTTGTCTTTAGTGTTAAAAATCGATATTTTTTTAAGTCACAAATGATTAGAAACTCCATATTTTGCGGATGGTCCAAAACTGTTAGTGTGTTGGGTCTATTAGACGGTAAAATTAACAATATAAATATCGATATTAACTAGGTGTGAAGTCTCAGGTAGACGTGATTTTCATATGATCAGATAAGATCCGGGAACAGCGGCCGAGGTAATTATAGGAGTTGCCACAGGAAAATCTAAGCTAACAAAATAGCCTAAGGGAGCCTTTTCGAAACCTTTTTGTGGACATTACCAAGCAGGATTAGGGCGGATCGAACGGGTTCCAGACAAATAATCCGAACAGAGTTTGTCCGGATTTTTAGTAAGCTCTAATTGAAAATGTTAACTCATACAAAAATACAAAAGGTTTTTTCATGAATTCAGGATCTAATTTGTTTGGTGGTTACAGTATCCGACATTGTCCTACTTTTATTCAATTTAGACGAGAAAGTGTTCCATATTCAATATTTCATATTTGTAACACTTTTTTTTCCTACCTATGCTGATAGCCTTGAGAGGCTATTTCAGCTTCACCCTAAAGTGTGTAGGTGAGCTCACGGGGCTCAAACCGGAGTGTTGCTAACACTGACCCTAGCAAGAGCAGTGCTTCGCAGAATTTGCAACCAGTATTCCATATTTGTAAAGAATTAACAGATATTTCTATAAAACCGTAAGTTACTTTTACCACCACCCTGCCTATTTCTGCCGTGAAGCAGTAATGCGTTTCGGTTTGAAGGGTGGGGCAGCCGTTATAAACTTTACTGAGATCTTAGAACTTATATCTCAAGGTGGGTGGCGCATTTACGTTGTAGATGTCCATGGGCTCCAGTAACCGCTTAACACCAGGTGGGCTGTGAGCTCGTCCACCCATCTAAGCAATAAAAAAATAATTAACAAAGTTAGTTCAGTATAGAGACGGATATGCAACATCAGATTGATATAAGTCGAGGTTATAACTACGAGTAAGTACAACGTCCCCTTAATCTCTCGGTAATAGTAGCTTCATTATTCCTTCCCCTAATTCCTATCTTGAATACGTGCTGTTCAAACACAATTGACACTCGAACTTATGTTTCAAGGTGAGTGTCAGAATTCGTTTTATGGCGTCAGTGGGCTTTAGTGAGTTTCTCATCATTATCAAATGAGTTTCTCACCATTATCAAGCCAATCGCGATTAATGAGAATTCAATTCAATTTTGCTTGCGAAGATAAACATATTGAGAAAAGTTCAACTATGACTGGTGAGACGATGTTTTTGTCAACTAGCATAGAATAGTTACCATCATCCGTAGACAAGCATTTATGTTTTGCGGTATGAACGGTAAGATAGCCATAAGGTAGGATATGGCTTGCACTTTCTGTCTCAAGGCAAGGATACAGCAATTGCTTTGCGGTATATTTGCATCGTGTAGCATGTGTATAGTGAGCACACTTCTGTGTAATAAAAAAAAAAGATGTGTGCTGTTGTGGGAAACCAGATAGGAACGAAGTTCCATATTATAAAAATATGAATTTTAAGTTCTATTCGAGGTATAAAGAAGATAAAACTGGAGGTTTCGCAACAACACACGGTCATTCAGTAACGTGCGAACTTATTGTGGTACACTTAATTCACGGTTGTTTGCATAAGAGTTAGTGTATTGCGCAAACGAACGCTCTGAGATCGTGATCAATGAATGATAAAAAAATATGTTATTTTTTGTACGTTATTACAAAGTTAAGTCGTACACCGTGTGCATTACTAATAAAAATCTTACGTTACGGACGTTTTTTCCCGGTTAGGGTACCCCTCCGCATCGTCCCCATAAGGAGCTTCGTTCCAAAACAGTTCATAATTTAATTACACGAATAGTATATGAATGAAATTCTTTCGTAAGAGAGTCAGAAATTCCTGAGTTTCAATATAAATTCATATTCGCTCAAAGGTAAATAATTAATCTGAGAACAAAGCACCACATATTCTTTTAAACAAAAACGCCGAAAATAAACCCAGGTAGGCGACTTTCAATAAACTTTTCATGCAGAAAGCGCGGCCTCAGGAATTCATGTGTCATGAATTTTGAATAAACAAAACGAGGGCCTTTCGTTTTTATTAATATTTTCCCACTTACCCCTGTGTGGAAATCTGTTCCTAGTAATACCGTTACCGGACCTATGGTAAATAAGTTATTGAAAGGATTTGAATATTGAAATAGAAATTAAAAAAGAAGTTTTTAGAGAGCGTCGTGCCATGCAAGAATGCGATAATGCAGATAATAGTTGGTAATGATATTCCTGTTTGTAATTAGGATACCTTTATAATTACTTAGGTACTTAGTTTTTAAATGAATTTACAAAATTATTCATATTCATTAAGGTCAGGTTACCTTTATTCAAAAGGTACCTTTATTCAGTAAGGTCACTAACACAATATGAGACTGATGTCTTGAAATAAAAGTTTTTTATTTTATTTTTATTTATTAATAAATCTCTGTACTCTTTGTTGATATGCTGAAAACGGAAAAACTCAAAAGAGTTGACTTTTGCAAATAAGTTTGAAAATTTTCAACGTAGATGGTCTTAAATCGTACCAAACGGTCTCCGCAGTGTCACATCTTTATCCCAACAACTAAATATTCTGCCATCAGTGAGGATCTTTATTGAATATTTTATGCGGATACCCAAAGTTCTTTCGGGGAATGATAGAAAATTCTATTAAATGTTTTTATCTAAATAAATTCATGTTAATATTTGTGCGCATAGAGTATCTATTAAAGGTTAAATTTAAGCTAAAAATGCACTTTCTCCTTCCTTGTGATTACTGCTACTGAGCTTTCCACAAATGTACTATGCTATAATATTTAAGCAGACAAAAGTAGGCTTAATTTTGTTTTGTTTAGGAGGGATTGATTATTATTAACAGTTTAGTTTTACCACCAATTTTTTTTGCAAATGGTCAGTTTTCTTTTTAATTACAAAACGCAACTAACTGCTAAAATATGAAATGAATTTACATCTTGAAGTGTCAGTGATTAGGGTTGAATTGCAATCATCGGGCGAAGCTTACATTAAATACCGTGTTGAAGAGAACTTAGCATTATTATTATTTTTTGGTCAGGAGTAATTCGCCGGACTTCCGCCCTCCACTGGGGATGGAGGGCGGGGCATGTCGGAGTCGAACCGACTAAAACCTCCTGTCGCTCAACAACCAACGTCCAAACCTCGCATGAGACAGTACTCATGAAAAGGCAAAGGGGGGAAAGTGAAGCGCTCAGTGCGGAGTACATCTCTCCCATCACCCTCCCCCTCGGGACGCCGGACCGGCGGTCGTCGGCGCCACGACCACCAGCCCTCTCGGTCGGCAGGCTATCCGAAGCCCGCCTAGATGGCGCTGGTTAGAGTGAGCGCATAGAAAACACCTTGTGGATCCAATGGTTTTGTTTGACAAATTTAAGAATTGTATTAAAGATACAACATATACGTACATATTATTATGTACACTTTTGGATTCGCAGTATTTCTTTTTAAAACAAAAAAATCATATTGTAACGAAAATAAAATTTTACATGATTCTTAGAAAATAAATATAGTCTAGGTTATTATTTAATAGTAAACTTTAACTAAATCTTCAATTTTGTAGTCCCGTCGGATCCCAAGTTGTGAGAGAATGAGTTCATTTCACTGTAAGGTAGAACACCAAACTCTATGAAAATACGCTTGGTGTTCATACTTAGAGTGAAACGCATCTCATTAAGAAACAATCTTCTTTAAATCTTCAGTCTTGATACTTCGCAGACTTAGCTTGCAGATGTCATAGCGCTGATAATGACATAGTTGATATTCAAGAGCCTACATAAAATTAAGATAACTTTAAAGTTTTATATTGTTTCTTTAAAACCGTAAAGTTATTTTAATCATATCTATTCTCTGTGCGATGTATTGTTACTGTTATGTTGATTGGAAAATTACCGAAAAGTTTTAATACAAATATTTAGATTTAACATATCTTGTTGTTCCGTAATGCGAATAGAACTCGTGGGTTAGATATATCAACAGTTTTTCATTTAAAAAAGTCTGCGTGATATTGGTTTGGACTTTAAACCCAAGGTTTATTTAAAACCCTAACTTATATCGTTTGCATATTAAGCTTAACTTATGTTTAATTTACGAGACCAATTCTACATCCGTATGTTTGGAATGCTAATTAAAATAGTTCAAAGATTTTTTTATTAAATTTCTTTAAAATATAAATAAACGTAGTTACATTTAAACATTAAAGTTATAATTTGCGTAATTACATACTGGTGGTAGGACCTCTTATGAGTCCGTACGGGCAGGTACCTCCACCCTGCCTTTTTCTGTCGTGAAGCAGTAATGCGTTTCGGTTTGAAGGGTGGGGCAGCCGTTGTAACTAACTATACTTGAAAACTTAGAACTCATATCTCAAGGTGGGTGGCGCACTTACGTTGTAGATGTCTATGGGCTCCAGTAACCACTTAACAGCAGGTGGGCTGTGAGCTTGTCGACCCACCTAAGCAATACAAAAAATTATCATAAATGTTCACAATTTGTAATGAAATTTTTTATATGTATATAAATTAAAAACTACGGCTAATTCGTGGTAAAGAGCTGACACAAGTCATAAAACCGACGTCGACACCGAATTAACATAATTATGACGAACAAGAGCGAATTTACCTTTTTCTTATTTTATTATACATGAGTGAAGCGAGCGCACGACGCACCTGGTGTAAAGTGTTTACCGGAGCCCATATATGTACATACATATATCGTAACGGGAATGCTAAAACACACCTTGAGACATGAGGTCGATTTCTCAATTGTACTGCATAACTGCTGTCCCAGCCTACAAGTCGGATTTCTGCTTTTCGGTCATAAAAGGCAATTTTTTTTTTATTGCCCTTGTTGGCTGACGAGTATACGGCCCACCTGATGGTGAGTGGTTACCGTCAACCATGGACTTCGGCAACGCCAGGGGCAGAGCCAAGCCACTGCCTACCGCAAAAAATATTTGGTACATTCATGCAATTTTTGAAATTTCAGGCGTGCTTAATTAATTTTTTATAAGGTCGATTCCATTCGCTAAATGAATACCAATGTTTAGAGATGGGGCGTTTACTAATCTGTCAGTCCGCGCAGGTAGGTTTTTACAAACATCGTGCTGTATCACCGCGTGAAGGTTTAATTAATACCTCAATGTTTGTTTCGGTACACTGAGGGTAAGGGATACACTCTCGCAAACACACACCGTCGGTCCTGATTGCCGACACGATAATATTTATTAAAAAATCGCACCCGAAAAAAAAAAGTGTGTCTTTGTAACAATTTTGTAGTACATACATCGGATATAAATTTAAAAATTATTGTATGATTAAAGGATCCCGTCCCGGTTCAATTTTGATTTTTACTCTATTGACTTTGTAAAACGCTTTTATTATTAAAGTTTTTTCTGTCTATATAATTATTTACCTATCTAAATTTGTGATGGAATTTGACGCCCGATTAGCTTTGAAATTTGCACACTAATCAAGGATTGATCACACTACAACAAATTCATTATTTTGCCTCGTTATTTTGATTAGGGTATAACTGAAAAAGAAAAATTGTTTAGAGCTAACACTTCAAGCGTGTTTTTATAGTTATTAAATTATACATTGCTCTTGAGACGAGCTAACTAAGGCCCATAACCATCATAAAGATAATGCCACTGTTTAACTTGAGATTTGACGTGGAAGTATCAGTAGTATTCAAATGCGACCGTCCCTCCCTTTAGACTTATGTAGATCTGCAGACGACTTGGTAATTCAGGTGATGTTAAGTATTTAATAAGATTTAAATACATCTTGACTTCCACTCACCTCAATTTTATTGCATTCTTTTTGTATTTATCCTAGTTTACAAAATGGAAAAGGTCTCGTAACTTCGCACTGGAAATAGGTCTATTTATTAAACCGATTGTAATTTTGTAAAAAATATTTACTTGTCATTTTTACACAGTTGCTTATTAATTAACTTGTAAAGCTATTTAGTATTTTTTAAATTAAAACCTATTTTCTTATTTTTTATTTTATTTTTTTTATTGCTTAGATGGGTGGACGAGCTCACAGCCCACCTGGTGTTAAGTGGTTACTGGAGCCCATAGACATCCACAGCGTAAATGCGCCACCCCCCTTGAGGTATAAGCTCTAAGGTCTCAAGTATAGTTACAACGGCTGCCCCACCCTTCAAACCGAAACGCATTACTGCTTCACGGCAGAAATAGGCAAGGTGGTGGTACCCACCCGTGCGGACTCACAAGAGGTCCTACCACCAGTAATTATCTTATCCAACTTATTTTACAACTTAGCTACACTAAAGAATTATGTTAAAATATGTACTAACAATTATTTACTTAGGATAATGTTAATGTATACTTATTATGTTAACGCAAGAATGTTTCCTAAACAGTGAAAAACTCACTCAATATGTAATCTAGCTTTCGCTATATAAAGGTTTTCGATGAAGCAAAAACCTTCCGTGTCGGATTCCGTTGTAAGCTAGCCGACGCAAGTCGTGGGTCTGAAGTTTGCAAATATATTAGAATCGGTCGGCACAAACACAATTTGGCGCTGTCAAGTCGGAACTTTCCTATGTGTTCATTGGCAGTTACGTTGCGTGACCGATATACCTTTAATGGGTATTCGGTTGCTTTATCCTTATATGCAGGTCGCACGTGCCAATAAAACGCCTTCTGTTTACCATATTATTCGTGTTGAATGCGTATTTTGACGAATAGTCTGTTATTTATACTAACGAATTTTCATTATTTCAATTGACTGTTTTGATAATTTAATTTTATTGAAGAAACCAATTAAACCCCGTTACCCTTCGTCTTGACTTAAAATAATGGATTATTCATATAAAAATACTGTAGAGTTTTGTTTCGCGAGTTTTTCTCGGAAATGTCGCTTTCATAAGAATCAGTATTGGTAATTATTTCGACTATTTTCAATAACTGTGTTTTTCTGGAAAAAACAAATAAATGATTTTCTAAATTAATTATCATATTTAATGAGTAGAGACTGAGATTTTAGAACTCAGGTCTCAGGGTGGGTGAGGTCGCGCGGCGCGCTACCAGCACTCTAGCGCGCTGCCGTGGAGTAAATAGAGCGACCGGTCGACGGTGTATCGCGTCCCGACCCGGCAGGCTGGTTCTGGTCCAGCGGGGTATTCCGGGACACCAGCGGCACCGTCCGGGCGGCCCGACGGGCTGCCGTACCGAGACGGCCGACGTTTCAGAGCCTTCGATTCACCTCGAAGGCTCCGTCGGCTGGGCGTCCTTGGGGTGAGCCGCGCCGTCTGGTTGTAGTGTTGACCGCGGTAGCCCCCCTACCTCATCCGGGTTCTGACCTCGGAGGGGATCGGACGTCGGGTGTAAGAGTGCAGGGGAGTCGTTTAGTGGGTGGGCCCTAAAATCCTTGGGCCCGCGGTCTGCTCACAGCACCATGCAGATCGTAGAGTCTCACATACCCCGCGCGCCCCTTTTGCGCGGGGACCTCGTAGGAGGTTCGGCCCTCTACCCGAAAAAAAAAAGGTCTCAGGGTGGGTGGCGGCATTTACGTTGTAGATGTCTATGGGTTCCGGTAACTACTTAACACCAGGTGGGACCTTTTCGCCCAAAACACGTCATTACGGATCCTCCCGATCTATTAAGGGTGCTTTTAGGTACCACAAGCACCGGTCACCGTCCTCGTCGAACTCGTCGCTTTGACATATCCCCCTGAGTTTCCCGCCGGTTCTACTCAGTGGGTCGCGTTTCCGATCCGGTGGTAGACTCTGCGAAGCACTGCTCTTGCTAGGGCCAGTGTTAGCAGCACTCCGGTTTGAGCCCCGTGAGCTCACCTACACGTTAGGGCGAAGCTGAAATAGCCTCTCAAGGCTATTAGCATAGGCAAGAAAAAAAAGAGCTCGTCCACTCTACTAAGTAATAAAAAAAAAATGCTTCATAAGCTGTCAAATCAATATTGTAAGTATCCACTGTTTTTGGTATCTACGTTTTATTTAAGACCCTTGTCCATCGTATCGCCAGACGTAGCCTATCGAATATTTACGAGCGAGGTTTTCGTGCATCCATAAAAATGATCCTAAAAAGTTAGGTTTATGTAACGTGAAAAATTCTTGATCATTTGTCACGGCTACTTAAGTTTAACGCGGGTCGTCCTAGCAGTAGTAATATGTAGTAACTAAACTGGCTCCTCTCAGAATGTTCTGACGCTTCATTTTATTAAAGTCCTCTACGTGTCGGTAAGTAAGCTATGACCTCCCGATCCATTAACGGTGCTTTTAGGTACCTCAAGCACCGGTCACCGTTGTCATCGAATCCGTCGCTTACGAATAAGGGCTTGGTGAGTAAACTAACCCATAGACACGGCCCACTGAGTTTCTCGCTGAATCTTCTGTGGACCGCGTTTCCGATGCGGTAGTATATTCTGCGAAGCACTGCTCTAGCTAAAGCCAGTGTTAGCAACACCTCCGGTTTGAGCCCCGAGAGCTCACCTACACGCTAGGGTAACGCTGATAGCCTCTCAAGGCTATCAGCAGAGGTAGGGAAAAAAAAGCAATAACACATGTAGGTACATGCTTAGCTCTGAAATATTGCTGTCACAAATTATGTGCGGTTGCTGCAGTTCCCACAAGACACTGAATTCAAAAACATCCAACGAAATCACAGGACAAGGTCGGTTTTGGCTTGAACAAAGGTATTTAAGATGGTGGGTAGTTAAAATATATTCATGTAGGTCGCAGTGAAAAGTTCAAAGGGCGACCGCCCCTTGATTTCTGTGATAACAATCTTGACTGCGCCTCGTTACGCACACATGCTTTATGTTGAGTCAGCTTTTCAAAACTCCATCCTACCTGTTTTTATCGCAAACCATTGTATTCTGAAGAGTGGGATGAGACTAAAACGTAGAATGAAGTGTTAACGTTACGGCTATTAAAAAAATCATCAATGTTCATAGGCGCTGTTTGCGATTTTGATACGGTGGTACATTCAGAGAATCACTGCTCTTGCTAGTGCTAGTGTCAGCAAATTCTTCCCGTTTGAGCCCTGTTAGCTCACGTGCGCAGCTGGGATAGTCCTTTGAGGCTGCCAGTGATTAGGCAGCGAGAAAAAAACAAACAAAAAAACAATAAACATTATCGATAAAGCTAAAGTTTAAAAGTTAATATAAGTAGTTTTCTTAAAGTCATCCATTATTTTTTTATGTATTTAATATGCCTAAAAATTATCCTGTTTTTGTGATAGATGATCGTGCTTGCGGCTCATCTAGTCCTTGGTATCTACCACAACGTCCCACCCTTCAAACTGGACCACATTATTGAATATAATAGTGAATAGATTATTTCATTTAACAACGATGCACCTATTGAGATGTTTTTAGCATCACCTTTGCTCATAGATAATACTGTATGCTAATGATATATAAATATGTATATGTAGTTGAAAAGCTAAAAAACACCCTTAAATATTAAACCTAACTAACAATTAGCTTCATCTTTTTAATCCTGTTGATACTGATCAGGATATTAGAGCGAAGATATAATTTTTTTGTATTATCAGAGTGTTTTAGATGCGTGTTGAATTTTTTAAGTTAATCGGACATCTTGAAGTCCGTGAAAATGACTTTCAAAGATAGCCTTACGAACAAACAAACAAAAACAAATATCAAGCTAATAAAATCGTGTCAAAAACAAAAACAAAAAAAAAACACTTAATTAAACTAGCGAATCTATGCGAAAGGGCAAATGTTGTCATACATTTTGTACCTTTGATGAAAAGAGACTGCCGAAATAATGAGGCTTAAATATTTTAGAGGCTTTTGTTTACGCAGACCCTTCCTCCCGGGAACATAGTATATTATTAAGAAAGTTTTACCTTCCTGTGGTCTCGGAAATTTTGATCTGAACAGGCCGCGGCGTCGAGGAAATTGAGTTTCTTTGCATTTCATTTCATGGTCCGTGGAAAAGGGATCCGCCATTGTCAAATCGTTCAGACAAACCCTCTCTAGTGATGGACGCTCACGATACACAATAAATATGTATTTTTTATGTATTCTAATGATATTCTGAAGGAATACCCCTTCTTTATAACGATTTATCTAAATCGTATATTCCGAAAAACATAGGTGAATAGACAGCTGTGATATTGTAATGTTTGAAATAGGCCCTTTCGATATTTATAGTTCATAGTTATGGGTGGTCAATAAGCGCTTCTAAAATATATCAATTATTAATAAAACCCAAGTATGCCTGGGATTAAAATAATATGTTTAATGAAAATGAAATGTGTTTAATGAAATGTTTTTACTGGTGGTAGGACCTCTTGTGAGTCCGCGCGGGTGGGTACCACCACCCTGCCTATTTCTACCGTGAAGCAGTAATGCGTTTCGGTTTGAAGGGTGGGGCAGCCGTTGTAACTTTACGTGAGACCTTAGAACTTATATCTCAAGGTGGGTGGCGCATTTACGTTGTGGATGTCTATGGGCTCCAGTAACCACTTAACACCAGGTGGGCTGTGAACTCGTCCAACCATCTAAGCAATAAAAAAAAACAAGTATATAAGTAAATCAAGTGTTCGCCTATTTTTTCTTGCAGAGTACTCGACCTATGAAAACTTGGGTTGTATTATTGTAAACCGAAATTATTAATATTAAAGCATTCGAAACGAAATCTTCAGGAATAAAACGTTCTAATTATTCAATATTCAGTAACGTAATGAATAATTTCGTCATTGTTCATGTACAATTTTTTTATTATGCTTTTCTTTTCGATCGTCAAATCTTTGAACGATTTTATCTTCCAAAGTTTACTAGTCTACTATTATTCTATCAATATATGTTAAGTATTATTTTAAATCATATACTTCATCGAGATTTGTTTTTATAAAAATGACATCAGTCAGCAACCTAATTAATATATAAATACAAAAATAACTATATTTTCATGTTCAAGCCTCAGAACCGATTTTGACGAAATGCCCTGGGAAAGAGCTATGTTTCATTCCGTTGCTGTGCGCGGCACACGCGATATAAAGCATACTTCACACTGGCATAGCTGAGGCTGAAAATCTGGTTGAATATACATAATATAAATTCCATAGTTTCCATCTGTACAGTGTCAATTTACGGTCTTCTATTATATCACCATCCCGTCTTTAACCCACAGACACAGCCCACTGAGTTTCTCACCGGATCTTCTCAGTGGGTCGCGTTTCCGATCCGGTGGTAAATTCTGCGAAGCATTGCTCTTGAAAGGGCCAGTGTTAGCACCACATAGGTTTGAGCCCCGCGAACTCACCTACATGTAAGGGCAAAGCTGATATAGCCTCTCAAGGCTATCAGCATAGGTAGGAAAAACATAATCTCATATCTCTTTCTGTGTCTGTCGGAGCATGCAACTAAGGAATTTACCAGAGAACGATCTGTAGCGTTCTTTGAATGCTATACCAGTGATAAACTTCCATCACAAATCAGTATTTACATGTGTTTGTCTACACGGGCAAGTACTACCATCCTGCCTACAGCTGCCAAGAAATATTCATGCGTTTGAGGTGCCGGACAGCGGGCATGCGATATTAACGAGACCTCGATCCCATGCGTGAGGGTTGATGAGGGCATTCGCTTTGTTGTTCATCTAGATGAGCTCCGGTAACCATATCATACCAGGTGAGCTCGTCTTATCATCTACAGCAATAAAAAAAAAGGTGTGTGGCGTCGTGGTACACCGGATAGGAACGAAGTTTCTTATTATAAAAATATTAATTTTAAGTTCTATTCGAGGTATAAAGAAAATAAAACTGGAGGTTTCGAAACAACCGACGGTCATTCGGTAACGTGCGAACTTATTGTGGTACACTTCATTCACGGTTGTTTGCATAAGAGTTAGTGTATTGCGCAAACAAACGTTCTGAGATCGTGGTCAATGAATGATAAAAAAATGTTATTTGTTGTATGTTATTACAAAGTTAAGTCGTACACTGTGTGCATAACTATAAAAATCTTACGTTACGGACGTTTTTTCCCGGTTAGGGTACCCCTCCGCATCGTCCCATAAGGAACTTCGTTCCAAAAAGTTGAACTATTTTCATCATACACTAAAAACACACTCTTAAAATATACCGAGAAAATGTTTAATACTTCCACCAGATATTTCCATTGCCCTGTTCATATTACAAAGGAAATGGCATTTTCGCGGCGGCAGTGACTTGAGAAAAAGCGTTCCATTGAGAAAGCCTTTGAAAATGTACTGATTTGCATAAAACTCTACTTTTCGTTAGCTCTTGAACTTAAATGATTTAAATGATTTAGTCCGAGATTTATTATCACATAATCAAACAAAATGTATGAATTCGTGCCTAAAAAAATACCACACCAAACGAAAAACATTTGAAATTTCGAAAAGTGTCATTATTATTGAACTGGGTATGATAAGATACGAAGGCAGTCGGGAAACTATAGTCATGTAATCTCATCACAATAAACTTGTAGAATCGGTTCACGCTTATCACGACTAAGTAACAGTTTGTATAATGTTATGATGGAACATAACAGGGGGCTTTCCTGTAAAAGCGTAGTCAGGTAACATGCATTCTCCATTTCATGCCGACAGTTATTGACTAGGCGGCGGTCACCCGACCCGTCCTGTCGCACTGACGAGGGCTGCCCACAACCCTCTCTGCACTGAATAAGGGAAATCGGAGCTTTTAATAGTTTACACGGATTATACACGTAGTAAAATTGTTTTGCAAGGCAGGTATTACGGACAATGAATGACCATCATGGAGAATTAGGACGTCAATAAAAATAGCATGAAAATCAAAATACTTTAAATGAAGGAAAATAACATTAACATCTTCTTTACCGTGTAATCAAATATTTTAAATTTAAGTGGCGATATGACGGAGCAAATTTGGTAAAGTAAAACTAAAGTAAAAATTTAAGTAAAACTGAACGTAATTGCTTTGCTCCGTGAGTTTAGGAACAGTTGAAAGGAGTGGCGAATGGTTGCTGCGTTTAATTTTGTTAATTATTCAGAAAATTGTAAAGGGGACCTGTTAATACAAAGTGT
Source organism: Bombyx mandarina (assembly GCF_003987935.1). The sequence continues at coordinate 498,973 of NW_021011495.1, forward strand.
TGCCAAAGATATAATTATTGGCTTCATGAGTCCTCGTCTTTGGACTTAAATCAGGTAGTTTGAGGCTTTGCATCGCATGTAGGGGCTTAGGTGATACGAATTATAGAGAGATCGATGTTGATGTGTCCAGAATAATAATAATAATAGATAACTAGGAACAAATGACGCACGGTTATCCGGCCCTGTATTATGGGTACCAGAGACTGATACCTATATGATTAAATATCTACATAAATAGATAATAAGCACCCAGACAAATAGCAAATAAAACTTAGGATTCCCTGTATTATGGGTATCAGAGACTGATACCTATATGATTAAATATCTACATAAATAGATAATAAGCACCCAGACAAATAGCAAATAAAACTGTTCTTCGCACAATGTTTGCCCGATGCGGGAATCGAACCCACGATCCTCAGCGACCATCAGTCAGGACCGCTAACTACTGCACCACTGAGTCAGAGATTAAGGAGGTAATATATTCCGGAGGTATGCGTCTTGACCCATAATAGATTCGAGGCCTGCATATAAATGAAAAATTATTACGAATTAAATCAAAGGCTTGTTACAATTCTTATAGCAATAGCTTTGTCTTAAACGAAAGTTGATGTCTCTTACGAGTATGTACAGGTTTTGGTAATCAGTCGTACTCAATTTTAAATTGGGTCACTGAAATAGCATTTACGTATTTAAAACGTTACTATACTTGAGACCTTAGAACTTGTATCTCAAGGTGGGTGGCGCATTTACGTTGTGGATGTCTATGGGATCCAGTAACCACTTAACATCAGGTGGGCTGTGAGCTCGTCCACCCATCTAAGCAATAAAAAAAAAAAAAAAAATATATATATATAAAGGGGTACAAATAAGTTTCCGCCGTTTTGAGAAAGATGGTGTGGCACGAGGCTTACGTTCGAATTCACAGATGATAATCGGCTTGAAAATTAAGTTGATCATTTAAGAACAACTTAGCCCTATCATATTATTAACTCCGTATTAGCGTCATTTTTTTTTTTATCCAAAAATGTTAAAATTTGAACCAAATTAGCGTCATTTGCGGGAAATTTAATTTACTTTTTTAATTTAAAAAATCTGCAGCCGAGGCGCATCAATTGCTCGTAAAAGCATATAATGAGGCTGCCTTGAGAGAGAGAACGTGTCGTGAGTGGTTTAAAAAGTTTAAAAACGGTGATTTTGACGTAGAAGACAAAGATCGCAGTGGAAGGCCAAAAATTTATGAGGATGCAGAATTGACGGAACTATTGGAGGAATATTCGTCTCAAACACAAAAAGAACTTGCACTTACTTTAGAAGTCACTCAGCAAGCAGTCTCACATCGTTTAAAATCGTTAAGAATTATTCATAAACAAGGTAATTGGGTTCCATACGAATTAAAGCCGAGAGATATTGAACGCAGCTTATGTATGAGTGAAATGCTGCTAGCTAGGCACCAAAAAAAAAAGGTTTTTAAATCGAATCGTCACTGATGATGAAAAGTGGATACTTTATGATAATCCAAAAAGAAGAAAATTATGGGGACTACCTGGCCACGCGTCAACATCCACAGCAAAACCGAATATTCATGGAAAAAACTCATGCTGTCTATTTGGTGGGATCAGCTGGATGTGGTGTATTACGAGTTGCTTAATCCAGGCGAAACAAACACTGGAGCTCTCTACCGAACGCAATTGATGAGATTGAGTCGAGCTCTGAAGGTAAAACGCCCTCAATACTACTCCAGACATGACAAAATTATTCTGCTCCATGATAATGCTCGTCCGCATGTAGCGGTACCGGTATAAATTATTTAAAAACTCTTCATTGGGAAGTACTACCTCACCCGCCGTATTCACCAGGCATTGCCCCGTCTGACTATCATCTGTTCCGGTCAATGGCACATGCTCTGTCGGAGCAGCGGCTTAAATCATATGAAGATACCGAAAATTGGGTTGATTCGTGGATAGCGTCAAAAGACGAGGAGTTCTTCAGACGTGGAATCCGAACTCTGCCTGAGAGATGGGAAAAAGTAGCTGCTAGTGATGTAAAATACTTCGATTAAATTTAAATTACCGTTCTTTCATAATAAATATTATTTTTCGACAAAAAACGGCGGAAACTTATTTGTACTCCTAATAATTATTTATAAGCCGAAAAGTAGATTCACTAGAAGATATATTTCGTCGATATTCGATATTCCAATTTTAATTGCAATTCAAAGATATTATTATTTTCATTTCTTAACTTCTAATTCAGTTGAGTTCATGACTAACGGTTAATTTTGCGGGAATAAAACTGTTGATTTCAGACGTTCCTGTTTGAAATTTTCTACGTTTAATTCGTCTATATATTATTATAATTTACAATTCCCAATTCCGATAAACGCCCAGCCGAGTTGAAGTAGTCACAGGGACCATACTTAGAAACATAAACTATGACAGAATCGAGACATAGATTCGAAGTCCTGATTTAAAAAGTTAATGTTAAAGGTTCCAACTTGTAATGTGATCACTTCCTAGTAGTCCTAGATCACTCCTAGAGTATGGAAGGAGAAAACATGTAGCGCCGACCCCAGGTGACTGAGAGAAGGGCAGGATAATGATGATGATGATGATTGAATAGGCTCCGAAACTATTGAACCGATTTGAAAAATTCTTTCACTGTTTGGAAGCTACACTATCCCCGAGTGACATAGGCTATATTCTTTTTTTTTTTAAATCAGGGATCCTTACTAAACTCCAATAATGTTACGAAAATTAGACAAATAATAATATAAAAATACTAAAAAAATAGATAAAAACAAATATTATTTAAATGAAAAAAAAAGTTCATTAAAATAATAATAATTATTCAAACTACCTTCATAATTTTCTATTTTTAGAAATCTGACGCAAATATAAGGGCTAACGTGTGTGTATTATCATTTTTTATTTTGAAATTTTTGTTAAAGACCCGAGCGCAGCCGGAGCGGGCCGCTAGTACAAAATACAATTATAGAAAGTTACGTACCTGAACAGGCCTGAGGTGGCAACGGGAATATGAGGGTAGTTGAAGACTTGCGCCTAGCGACGGCGCAGCCCAGCGATTGTGGTTTGAAGCTGCGTAGTTGCTGCATGAAATCGCTGCACTCCATCAGCGCTACGTCCGCGAAGTGCAGGTCGCACAGAATATGGTTTTTGAAACGGCGGGCGCGCTTCTGTATACGCAAAAAGATTCAAATTAATTCTCTTCCTATTCGTACACTCTTGACAGAGTGGTCGTGGTCATGCATCAGTCGGATCCTGCGATACTGATGCTCTCGCGATGCGACGCCATGTGGCACTATGTTTCGCAGAGTGAGAGCAATCATTTATGTTGGAGTGAGTCACCGATTTTATGAGGTCGGTCCATCGTGTTGGAGATCGTCCGAGAGATCTTTTGCCCTCGACTTTCCCTTGCACCACCAACCCGTTCAATGGAGTACTCATTACGAATTACAAATTCATTAATTGTTATAATTGTATATTGGTGGTAAGACCACTTATGAATCCGCACGGGTAGGTACCACCGCCCTGCCTATTTCTGTCGTGAAGCAGTAATGCGTTTCGGTTTGAAGGGCGGGGCAGCCGTTGTAACTATACTGAGATCTTAGAACTTATATCTCAAGGTGGGTGGCGCATTTACGTTGTAGATGTCCATGGGCTCCAGTGACCACTTAACATCAGGTGGGCTGTGAGCTCGTCCAACCATCTAAGCAATAAAAAAAAATTGCCATGAGAACAAACGAGTCCATTCTAAGGGAGCTAAACATCCGAAAAAGGCTCTCTTCCATCTGCCGGGAACGTGTTATGAGCTTCTTCGGACACATCATGCGGTCTCCCAGACATGAATTAGAGAAGCTCATAATTACGGGTCGCATAGAGGACAAGCGCGACGTGGGCAGAACACCAGCCAGATGGTCAGATCTAGCAAGAGAAGCACTTGGTGGTAGTCTGTACCATGCGGTCCATACCACCCATGATCGAACACATTGGAAGTACGTCGCACGTGGTCGCGATCCTCAGTAGTGAGGCAACGATATAGAAGAAGTTATTAATGGATTAATTATATTTTATGAAATTCGAATTTCGTACACTCAGAAAGATATTTGTCGAATAGTAGTTACCTGTTCGTAACATAAGTCTACGCTTCCTATATGTTACTAGCGATTGAACCGCTTTCTGATATTCGATCATTTTGTGATGAAGTTTATTAAAATATTATATCGAACCATTTTAGAATTATAGTATTTATAATCTATACTAATATATAAACGTGCAGTGGTTTTTACGGATGTTCCGTTATAACTACCGAACCATGCATCCGATTGACTTGAAACTTGGTATCCATGTAGAAAATACATGTACTTAATGGATAGGCTAATATTTATATGAGTGTTGGACTCCCTACACCAGTTGCAGGGGCGTTAATGATGAGAATCTTTGTGGGGGTGAGAAATAATAATGTTAGTTTTAATTGCCCAGCGAAGCGGACGGGTACAGCTAGTGGTTTATAAATCAATCCACGTTCCTACTTCCCAAAAATGTTTTTGGGTCATTTCTTTGGTGAACCAAATTGTCAAGCGGGTCCTTGACCTCTAAGAGCTACTAGAATTATAAATATGTGAGCATAAGTTGGTATTTTTTTCTCCAGCAAAAGTAAGAAGTTAGTTAAGAGTTACTTAGAAAACTCTATTTTTTTAAATATTTATTTACAGATTTGCACATTCTTATGTCCACTCAAAAACCACACAAGGCTGAACTATGTGACTACCGATCTGTAGGATTGATTAAATAAAAAACGATATCGACGCCTTCAATCAAAGTACAAAATTTCGTCGCAATTTTAACTAATGACGCTCAGCACACATTACCCCGAAGAACATAGCAATTTCTTTTTCAAATATCAAAAAAATTACTGTCTTAGCAATTCTCATTTTATCGGTCTCATCTACAAATAATTGAAGTGTATAATAAGTTGTTTATTATCTTTAATTGAGTTTTGGAGATCGGTCTCAATCTTACCATGATTATTACTTTTACGTTTATCAAAACTTTTTTCATTAACTTTGTACAGTAGCGATTCACAAATGAAAAGTTTGTCTCTGAAGTTTTTAGAAAAAAAATATTCGCTGATCAAAATGAAATATTATATAATTTAGTATATTCGATCTTATATTATTAGACTATAGATCGAATTTACGATAGTTAGGAATGCTTTAGGAAATTGTATATTTAAAGTCATTTTTAATTGTGTATTTTTATTACTGGTGGTAGGAACCTCTTGTGAGTCCGCGCGGGTAGGTACCACCACCCTACCTATTTCTGCCGTGAAGTAGTAATGCGTTTTGGTTTGAAGGGTAGAGCAGCCGCTGTAACTATACTTATACCTTACAACTTATATCTCAAGGTGGGTGGCGCATTTACGTTGTAGATGTCTATGGGCTCCAGTAACCACTTAACACCAGGTGGGCTGTGAGCTCGTCCACATATCTAAGCAATAAAAAAAAAATTTTTTTTTTGAGTTATGAAAATGGCGTTTAAAGCGGTCGACTTCCGAGAACATATACATAATATGTTTTTTTTTTCGTCACGAAGTTTAGTCTAGAAATCTAGATGTACGGCTCGATGATTCAAACAAATACCACAATGAAAGTGACGAATCAACATCCCGTAATCTTATTATCACGTCATAAATGTAAATAAAATATATTTTCATCTGTCTTCGGTGAGCATTTCTGTTATCGAGGCCGGGCCGATTGTGTTCGAAAAAACAATTTCCTAAAGGTATAATAGGAACGGGTAAATCAACGTGCGTAATGTGGGCCTATTCAGTATAGGTACTTTTAGTGGTTAGGGAACCCCTAAAATAAGCTTTGTCGAGCATTCGTGTTTTTCGCCGGGCGGAGGTTTGCGGTAAATGTACTTTTTGTAAAACGCGTTCTAATGTACTTTGGTTCGTATGTGGCTTTATATAATTGTATTCGTCGAATTTTTTTTTTTTTAATAATAATGAGTTTTAGATGTACCCTTTCTTTGTCGTTTATTTCATACTGGCTTTTTGCACGATGAAACTGCATTCCAAATCGGTGGATAAGAAAATTATGATAGTAGTAAATTTATTAACTATTTTTACATGTATGTATTAATTTTAATTAGAAAATTACTATTACTAGAGGTCCCGCAGTAGTCGAAATTAAGTTTGTACACTATTATGATTGTATTTTATACTTCTATAATCACAAATTTCGCCAAGACTACACCATAAAAAAAAATTAAAAAGACAAACAATATTTAATCTCAATTTGACAACAAACGCCAAGAACAAAAGTTTGACAGTAAATAGTATGCATATATTAAGTGTATAATCTATGGTATGCATGCGTGTGTGCGTCAAATACATGGTATGTAGTGTGTGTAATGTTTTCTTTATTGATTTAGTGTATTTTTAATGCATTATTTAAAAAAAATATTAGCATTGTGCACTTCTTCTCTATACTCTCTATAAGTGTGGAAAATTTCATATTCCTCCGTCCGCGCAAATCTCGTAAAAAGGGATACAAAGTTTTTGCTTCACGTATTAATATATAGATATAGAGCGTAAAAATTACTAAAAACTTTTTGATTTCTGTTATAAACAATATCACATGGAAAAATACACTTGAATGCTGTTCTGACGAGTTTTGAATGATACTCCATTGCGAAAATCGATACATAGAATCTCTCAAATAGCCTATATTTGAGTGACGTATTTGATAATATTTTGTTTAGTTAATTGTAATATTTTCAGTAGTTGAAACTCTTGTAATGCATTGTGTTATTGTTATATTGTTCTTTTTACGGATGGTGGGTTGATCCCGCACGCATAGGCACCACCATTCTGCCTATTTCTATACCAAGGCGTTCTGTTCGACTCCCACGTCTCAATATGAACGGTGAAATTCTTGTTTTGATGCACACCCATATGTAAGCTCTGTTAGCCGCTATGTACAATGGCCTGTGAGTCGGTGCACCAATTTAAAGCAATAAATTCTTATTCTTAATACTTTAATGTGTAGCCCATAGACATTTACAACGCAAATGCGCCACCCACCTTGAGATATAAGTTCTAAGGTCTCAGTATAGTTACAACGGCTGCCCCACCCTTCAAGCCGAAACGCATTACTACTTCACGGCAGAAATAAGCGGGGTGGTGGTACTTACCCGTGCGGACTCACATGAAGTCCTACCACCAATAATTACGCAAATTATAATTTTGCAGGTTTGATTTTTATTACACGATGTTATTCCTTCACCGTGGAAGCCGATCGTGAACATTTATTAAGTACATATTTCATTAGAAAAATTGGTACCCGCCGGTGGTATTCGAACACCGGTGCATCGCTATCACTGCACCGGACGTCTTATCCTTTAGGCCACGACGACTTCAGAACTTGGTTTGCGACCTCGGCTCCTCGCACCGTCCCTTGTGTACCATACTGTCACCTGTTTGCTCCATTTTCCAAGACCGACTAAACCGAACTTTTTAAATTTTAATCAAGTGAATTTATAATGTTTCTTAATAATTTCTTTGAGGTAAGATTTGGCTAGCTATTAATCGGGTTCTGCGGGCACTCGACCTGGTTGACTTTGAAGATAATTTCCCTTAACTCATCTGTAGTAGTAATATCCTTAATTTCGTATCGTTCAGCTCTTTCGCAGATTATTTCAGCCGTCTAACCCTTATTTAATGGTGGTAGGGCGTATTGTAAGCCCACACGGATTTTTACTGTTATCATAACTTTTTTTGCTGCGAATCTATCTTAATTCATTTCATTATTATTGATACGTCTATTTTAAATATCAATAGTAGCGGCATTAAGTTTTTGATTTTCGGGATGTCTGTGCGTTCGGAGAATAGAAAAAACAAAGCCTTAAGTATTTAATTTAATCTTACGTCCAATGGTACGGTAGCGTATTTTTTTGTAACTAGTATATTTATTTTTGAAGACTCTGAATTTGATAGCGGGCTGTTGATTAGTTTCGTAACGGTCGACAAATCTTGATTTATTCGCGTCCGAGATGCTCCGATAGTAACAAGGCATTCCCGAGAGAGCTCCCCCCGGGGAATTGGCTTCGAAAGAATTGATAACAGTGATTAAAAAACTTTGTTAGGCTAAGACCTGAATAAATCAATGAGAGACGTTTCGTTTGAGTTCCAAATGAAAATTCAAAAGGTAGCTTTCTCGGAAAATTCGCGACGTAGTTAAAACATAGTCGCAGTTGAGACGCATTTCGTTCTTGAATATCTTATACCTTTAAACGAGCAATTCTTCTATATATATATAATGTGAATCTCGGAAACGGCTCCAACTATTTTCATAAAATGTAGTATACACGGGATTTCGGGGGCGATAAATCGATCTAGCTACGATTTATTTTCAGAAAATGTTGTTTTATTCGGGTTTTCAATAATCAACTTTATCGATAATCAGCTTTATGACTCTTCCCGACATCTATTGGCGAATATTAATACTATTTTTCTTAATCGAGAGCAACTAACTGCTTTAAAGACACAACAAGATGGCGTTATGAAAAAAAAAACGAGCAAAGCTCGGTCATCATCTAGTGATAACTAAGATACTAAAAATGGAGAAAACAATCTCCAACTTAATTCCTTTGGTAGAATATCATCTCAGTAAGTTTAAACCAACTTAAACTTAGTTTTAGTCACCACCTCATAATAATTGTATTCAGCTCACCGTTGCAATTGAGCTGAGGAGTTAAGGGTACTCCGTTCATCGCCTCGAGTAACGCTTTAAGCTCCACTTCATTTTGATAGATTAAATCTACGTTGAATTGAGGGCTTTATAAACAGATTTTCCGCCAAAGCTACTGATAAATTTCTGTTACGTTTCACAAAATACGAAAGAAGCTAATTTTGAGAGACGAATTTAATTAAGATCGAAGATTATATTTACTGTTCAGCATTGTGTGATATTTTAGATTGTAGTTAATGTGTTGTTCTTAATTCAGTTATTACTTTTTATTAGACAACTAGCGGCTCGCCCCGGCTTCGCTTGGGAAGTAGCGCACGCGATGTAAAGAATTTTAAGGGATATTTTTACACATTGGGTTACGTTATTGGATTTTTAGTAAGGATCCCTAAATTTTTTTTAAATATAATAAATATAGCCTATGCCACCCGGGGATAGCTTAGCTTTCCAGCAGTCAAAGAATTTTTTAAATCGTTTCAGTAGTTTCGGAGCCTATTCAATACAAACAAACAAAAAATCTTTCCTCTTTATAATATTATATAGTATAGATTCAATACCTCAGTTCGAAAGAGTATCAATTAAACAATATTGCGTTATGCCATATTTACAAAGTTAAACGACTCATGGTAGTTTAATCAGTGTATTGTTAAGTAATGAAATAATAGTAAAGAAATATAAATTATTATTTACTTTTGAATTTTTCTCTTAAAACTGTGGTTATTTCTCTCACGTAATTAAGTGTTATGATGAAACTGAACCTTTTATTTTCATTTTTTTTACGTTGAAGTTATCATTGCATTATCCATGTAATAGAGGAGAGCCATATTTGTATTATTTCGCTGAAATTCAGACTTTGCTGTTTTTTTTTTTTTTTTAAAGGTTGAGATATTACTGGTGGCCCGCAGGCCTTTCCAGTTTCACCAGGACAGGTGGGCGAGCAAAGGCTCAGCCAGGAGGGGTTCAGCTGTTCCATGAATTGCTACCACATTTTGGAAATAGGCTGTTCATATCGATCCCCTTGAATTCACTTGAATACATCTCAAAACCAAAGTTCTATAAAATTATGATCAAACTGCATTATTCTTGAAACTCGAAACAAATTGAAAATTGTTTTAAAGCTACATTCACGGTAGTCAATTATGTACAAAGTAAAGGGGATATGAAGGAATATGAGATCAAAAACTCATTAAATTAAGTTCCAAAATGGTTACCTTATATCCATTATAATGCACACAGTCTCGCGATATGACACATGCGTTTCTTACGGGAGATTGAATAATGTGTTTGTAAAATGAGACGAGTAATTGAACTTTTTTTTTTTTATTCCTTAGATGGGTGGACGAGCTCACAGCCTACCTTGTGTTAAGTGGTTACTGGAGCCCATGGACATCTACAACGTAAATGCGCCACCCACCTTGAGATATAAGTTCTAAGATCTCAGTATAGTTACAACGGCTGCCCCACCCTTCAAACCGAAACGCATTACTGCTTCACGGCAGAAATAGGGAAGGGCGGTGGTACCTACCCGCGCGGACTCACAAGATGTCCTACCACCAGTAACTGCGCGAAACGCGTGAAATTATTGATGTAAGAGAAAATCTAAATGTAAATTTATTACATCCAGCATTATATACATTGTTCGATACGGCATATCGTATGCTTCTAAACTAATTGTCGTTCATTACAAACTACCCGTTTTTTGTTCATTTCCACAAAATATACCATTTTTGATGATAGCATTATTATTGCGGTCAATGGATCGACCATCTATCCACCGCCCACCTGGTGTTAAATGGATATTACACTCCATTCTTCTTTCTTCGTGGAAATCGTTGGTGAACAAATGTTAAGTAGGTATTTTCGTCAGAAAGGCTGTATCGATTGGCATCGCCTCATACGATTACATTGGACATGTGAAGCCGCGACGACTTGATTATTGTCTCGAGCAACTCATAAAATGATTATGATATTTTGAAACGAAGTTCCTTATGGGACGATGCGGAGGGATACCCTAACCGGGAAAAAACGTCCGTAACGTAAGTTTCTTATTAGTAATGCACACAGTGTACGACTTAACTTTGTAACAACGTAAAAAAATAACATATTTTTTTATCATTCATTGACCACGATCTTGGAGCGTTCGTTTGCGCAATACACTAACTTTTATGCAAATAACCGTGAATGAAGTGTACCACAATAAGTTCGCACGTTACCGAATGACCGTGGGTTGGTGCGAAACCTCCAGTTTTATTTTTCTTTATATCTCGAATAGAACTTAACATTAATATTTTTATAATAATAATAAATAAATAAATAAATATTTACTAACAATCACGCCACGTTAACTGGTCCCGTGATAAGTTCGTAAAGAACTTGTGTTACAGGTACCAGATAACGGAAATTAATGTAAGATTTTTTTATTATACACATATTTAATATACATCCATAACCCTGGAAAAGACATTCATATTTATCATACAAATATTTTCCCTTGGCGGGATTCGAACCCGCGACCCCCTTGTGTAGTGACCATGTCACTTACCACTACACCAGACGGCCGTTATATTTTATAATAAGGAGCTTCGTTCCTATCCGGTGTCCCACGACACCACACATCTTTTTTTATCCTAAAACGACGTACACAAGTATTTCGTAAATTTACTTAACTTACATTAATTGTATTATAAAATTAGGAATAAAAAATTTAGTAATTGAGTCGCGATTGCCTCATAAATACATTTGACTACGTTTACATAAATATGAGCAGTTATTGAAAAGCGTCTGTTTACTCAGGTACGTGTGTAGCCATGATCATTGATTCCGAATAAATTTTCCAATAAAACCCGCCAGCAACCGAATAAATATTGATATTGGGTAATGTTGCCACAAACATGTCATTCTCGGTTTTTTTCATTTCAATGGCAAAATAACGTGTTTCACTTTGAGTTGCCGCATCGATGAATTCAAATATCGAACCATAGCTCTATTTTCTTACTTTTGACGTTTTGAAACGTGTGAAAAAATGCGTAACTAAATAAAATCAGCTCAGTGCGACTATTAGACATTCTATAACATTTTTTTAGTTTTTCTACGTCACATTTACATAAGAAGGTGATTTTTTCGAATTTCAAACTACGAGGAATACAGAAAGAAGCTGAAAGAAGTTACGGATTAGGTTTAATACAAATTAATCTAATTTTAATATTATTATCGGAATAATAAAATTGTTCTGCTTTTAAATTTAAGTTAACTCTTTTAAACCATTATACATATTACATAATAATTTTAGAGTATTTCATGAAAATTTTTTAATTTCATAGCAAACCATCAATTTCATAGATTACATCCAATGCTTGTTATTAATGTTCGGCATTGTATGTATTATGTGATTTTAAACAATTTATTATTATTAACAAAAAGTCAAATCAAAATAATTTAACATAAATTAACTGACACAGTAGAACAGATCTTCCAATGCGCTTGAAGGAGGCACAGTTCCCAAGATACTGGCTACGTTGCCTCGGTGGACAGCCAGACTCACTCTCTGTGCAAAGTACCAGCCAGCCTTAGCGTCACGTGTAACCTCCTTCAAGCGTTTGGAGATTTCTGTTAAAAAATTCTTTGCTTCAAGCTTTTTTTGGTTTCATCTTTGAGATAATAGATTTCTAAATGTCAGACAATCGCCACATATAATTTCTCATGCCTTAGTCGACTGTGTCAACGAAAATCGTAAAGCAATTGGGATTGTCAGATTTTTTTTTGGAGTTTACTCCTTTAGAATCGATTTACATATATAGGCCCGGGGTATGAAAATTATGGGGACCAAAATCGTACTAGCATGTCACACGAAATGCGTTATGCGCCTGATTGGCTCCTGATTGCGTGATGCGTGCGCGCGCCAATCAGGAGCCAACGCGCGGCCGCGTTATCGCAGGTGACGCCGGGCTGCTGCGCCGGCAGTCCGCCACAAAGCCTCGTACTGATCGCGCGTTTCTCTCATTATTG